>JAKSZP010006953.1:0-88727 GCA_022478985.1 Massospora cicadina
CAATAAATACTATCCATAATTTCTATTTATATGGTATTATGGAAGAAAAACTAATTATATCTTGAAGGGAAGCCACAGAAATAAGAGTTCCTTATTCTTTTTAGCCACTGTTATATGGCCCATGTGCTTCTATTGATCCAAATACTGGTACAGAATATATATTTGCTAATCAACATCTTACTCTGGTACAAGCCAAAAGTGGTTCCAATAATTCTGGAAGTTTTTATGGATAAAGAGGGAGGGTTACATGGTTTAATCAATCACAAACCCCAAGAAAGAAGATTATTTGGAAGATTGCTTACTGAGATGACGATCTCCCATATGCAATGCCACAACCTAGTACAAAGCATCAATGGCCCAAATTCAATACTTACTATTGTTGATATCCTACCTTTTTTATATGATTGATGGTGTCCAACCCAAGAATAATCTTACACAAAAGCAGCCCCTAATACTGGAAGTTGTGCAACTAGAAAATTTTGCTAGGCACCTAGTCATTTTTATCCAGATTGTAGTGATAAAAAGTCCTATATGACATTAAGAGAAAAAAAGTGATAAGCAAAGCTACCTTATGGGGTGAATAAATCAAGTTGAGAACAATTCTGATAGTAAGATGTTTTGTACTCAACAGGAATATGTAGATCAAGATGTTCATTCACATAACGTAATACATACCAAACCTCAACTTAAACTCACTTTATTAATGACTTTTATGAGGAAACCCACAACACCCAGTATAACATTTAAGAGTCAATTGCTTGTGTCAACTGTAATCTGATTACCTTTATTTAATGTTTAATAATTTGCCATATTGTCAAAGGTCTTTCAAAGAAGTGTATGAATTGGAGCTCAAACTACCCATTTAATAAAAAAAATCCAAAGTATTCCAAAAGCAAAGTAGATATAGCTCGCTGATACTTTGATTATGCTGTTTACAAAAAGTAATAATCAATGATGAGGCTGATTGTTACAATTGGAACTGCAACTGGGTGAGATTCAAACAGATATATACATCACTCAAACAGGTTAAATTTATGAAGACAGTATGCCTAAAAGATGGGCTTTAAATTGATAGTATTAAGTTGTTAATAAATCCTCATACTATGATGTAGTATTGTTTTGTACTTCCATCATTAAAGATCCTGCTTAAAGAAAATCAGAGTATCCAAAAATGAGTTTTCAAACATTTTAATTCTTGTTAGGTACTTTCTGAGGTGGAGATCCAGCGTAAGGGGAGTCCACATTCCTTTGGGACAAATCAATACCAGTTGGTGCATTGCCGCGTTTGCTTCTATCCAGACCAGGCCCTTCCAATTTATAATCTGGCCTCTGGTGAGTCAGCCTTCACTTTAGCTCGCAAAGCTTATAGCATTTCCTTCTTATAGTCTTCTTATAGTCTGTGTATAAACTCTTCTAAAACCTGGCAGTCACATTTCCCATGTTGAGCACACCTTAAAGGTGGTTTGTAAAACATTGGGGTATTTTTATATAGATCTGTTTAACGTTAGGTCCATTTTAGGGTCTTAATAAATAAAAATATATGTGGCAGATTCATTGGAATTATTTTGGTAATCTTTGACTGATGGGAATGAAACTAGTTTGGGGAACTGGGAAACCAGTTGACAAGCGGATAGGAATTGATCTATTGTAAGTCAGGAATTCATACTAATTTAATTTAAACGTAAAATTAATTAGGGAAAGTTCTAGTAAAATATCTGAAAGCGAGTTAATAGAGATTGATCTGATATACACAGATAACTGGGGACAAGGGTATGGTAAATATGATAAATTCTTGTGTTTGGGCTTAAAATGTTGGCAAAATATATGATGGCAATAATTTGGATAGTGATAAAGGTGAAGTCTAAAGGGCAGTAAAGGTATTATGGCTGGAGTCAATATTCTATGGTTGGTCAAAAACTAAATTGCAACATTCCCTCCCATTTGACTAAACATTAGGATTGACAAATCGCCTACAGCTGATGGTAGAGATATTGATGGGTTGGGCTGACGCCTTAGGTTGTAGATTGATTAATGTTTAGGTGAGGTTTTCTAGATCTCTAAAGGGTTCCTTCCAGTTAGGTGCCCTATCCCCCTAGGGGACCAATATTGTCATAGTAAAGCACCAAATATCATAAGGTTAAGTGAAGTAAAAAATCTGCTTTTCCTTATTTCATCCATAGACGCTCAGTTTTCTGCCATAATATTTGCAAAATTTGGTGTCAAAGGGGTTTTAGGCTGATTGATTCGTTGTGCTCTTGCTGGGTGACCCTAAATTAGTAGGATCATTATCCTCAAATTTTACTTTACTAGAAAGGGGAAAATCTGGGCAGTTCGTCCTCTGGAGCTGCTCTAGCATCAGGATTACTGACTGCTAAGTCTCCTCTAGGTCCATATATGCAATTATAACTTTTGTTTCCCCTCCTCGCTATTTTCTGTAGATGGAAGACATTGGGAAGCATCATTTATATGCTCAGTAAACAAATTTTCCTTTCTGTAGGAGTTTATTATACTTCTCTGATTCCCTCTACAGCTCCCCTCTCTTACTTCTTTCCTCGCTCCAATAATTATGGCACCACACTGTTTTACCATAGCACCTTGACATCCTCATGAGTCTGGAAGTAGTTAAGCGCCTCCTTGTATAAGGCTCTCAATTTCTTTAAAAAACTTATTTTATTTCTCCTGAGTGGCGGTTTCATCAATAGTGCGCCTCTGTAGTGAGCACCAAATGTTGCAATCAGAACTGCAACTGGGCGAAATTTGCACAGATATAATTTGCACTCAAACAGGTATAACTATATGAAAATAGTATACCTCGAAATTAATTTAAATTGATAAGAATTATCTTTATTAATAGATCCTTTTTAACTTGCTGTAGTCTCTTTTTGTACTTCCAGCGTAGGAAATACATTATAATGGAAACCAAAGTACCCAAAATAAACACCCCAAACAGCTGCAGTATCATTGGGTACTTCTAATGTTGGAGACCTGCCTAAGGGGAGCCCACATACCTTTGGGAATAAATAATAACAGTTGGTGCATTGGCGAGTTTGTTTCTATTCCAGTAACAGGCCCTTCCAATTTATAACCTGGCCTCTGATAAGTCAGACCTCATTATAGCTCATGAATCTTCTAGCGTTTCATCTTATGGTTGTCAAATAGCTGTGGATAAGCATTTCTGAAACCTGTTAGTCATCTGTACAACGTCAGGCACTTCCTGGGGGATTATCTGTTTAACTTTGAGCAGCTTGGTAAATATTAGTTCAACTTTGGGGCCATTTTTAAACATTTGACTGAAAGAGATATTTGGGACATATTCAGCGAAATGATTTCGGTATTCTTTGGCTGAGAGGAACAGAATTGGTTTGGGGGGACTGGGCATTCAGTTTACAAGCAGATATGAATTAATCCAACAGAAGTTAATAATGTATACTGAATCAATGTGTTTTAAGATTGTTTAGGAGAAAGTGCTAACAAAATATCTGACAGAAGATCAATAGGAAGAATTCTCACTATCAAAATATTGGGACAGGGGTATGGAAAATTATTAAATGATTGTGTTTAGGCCTTACAAATGTTAGTGAAATACATGATGGTGATAATTAAATGAGTGTAAAATTGATGTCTATAGGGCAGTCAGGGTATTATTGTAAACTTAATATCCTATGGTTAGTTAAAACTCAAGTTACAGCACAATTCTTTCCAGCAAACAAGCCTTGGGCAGAAACCCAACCCAGGACCTCTTTAAGGTAAATTGTTGAAAAGGTAAATTCTCTTTTTAAGAATTCATCTATCCTTATTATATATGGGTTATACACTTGGCATTTGTGGCCAATAAATTAGACCATGAGCACCCCATAACAAAGGTCTTATAATAAAACCTTTCTTAGATCTCTTGGATCAGCTTAGATAGAAAACAAGTTATTGCACCTGATCCTGGGGTGCTACAAGGATTAATAGCTAGCAATTAATACAGATCTATTGGTTAGTATAAAAAACGACCATGTATCTTAGGATCTTATGGCCTGTAATTCCACTGATGCTCGAACTGTGATTGGTATAGGTATATTTATGACCAGTTAAAACTGATTATTCTACCAGCTAAATAGTATCCCCTCCTTACTGTCATAGTGTGTGCTGATAATAATTTTAAAAGCCTGGAACTAAGGATGAAAACTCCGCCAAAAACACCAGCAAGAATACCTCTGGTACAGCCATCCATATTGTATGATGCAAAAAAAGAGGGCAACCATGAACACCATCCAGAAATTTCTTTAATTGGAATCCATATCTACTAAATGTGTGGCGGACTTCTTAAACTCACAAATAATCTTGGGTTTTTTAATAATTTTTTATAAAGCTAAAAAGAGAAAGGAAAAAATGGAGCAACAGCTGTAACAGTTGGGGACCGCTGCCCTATATGTTTGCATAATGGGGAACTGGGGTTAAGTACACACCTTTTAGGAGTATTTTTTTGATTAGGCCATGGCATATTGACATTTCTAAAACAATTGAAGATCTTGAATCAGATCTGACCTTCTCAGTTGAATTTAGCATTTAATTCACTAGTGAGTATATACATTCTGCTGCAATTACAATTGTTGCACTGACAACAACTCCTCTGGCAGACAGCAGTTTGCGCCCATGGCCAGACCACATATGGCTGTAAATTGGGTAGTAAAGAGAATTTGTTACACCCATACCTGTCATAGATGAGCTAATTGTAATACCAATTGTGGGGAAGAGAAGATGAAGATTTTTGAGACTGAGAACGACCCAGTCAATTTACTATCGCTAAGTATTAATTGCTTTTGGCTAAAGGAACTCAAACTAGTATAAGGCTTCTTGGGGACACCTGCTTCTCACCTTCCACTGGTAATGGCTTCTAATCAGCGCCACCTATTGACACACCACCTGACTTTTCCTCAAAACCTCTTGAGTGGTGTAAGTACGGAAGCCCAAATTATAGGTTATATTATGGGAAGTTCTCTTTCATAGGAAAGAAGGGACCTAAGGCAACTGTGGAGTCCTTGGTTCAACAGGGTAACTTGGCCCATGTTCTTGATGAGCGCCGAGTAACTGCTTTATACTCTAAAACCCACCTACTTTACCCCCCTTGTCTGCCTCTTCACTTGTGCATAAGATCAAATGGATCTGTAGGGAGGAAGTTCTGGCCTGAGGCCACCAGAAGGACCCCTACCCTCATCTGGTCCCAACCCTGTCATCACCCACCCCCTTAGAGACTGGGAAAATTGACCTCAAAACTCTGGAAACCGTTAGCAAGTCAGAAAACCAGTTCAGGCCACAGAATTCCAAATTTTGTTCATGAGGCGCCAATCCAAGTAAAAAATTCATTCCCTAAAATTTCTTGTAATTTAATTGTTAATTAACTTCACTGAGAAACAATTAAGCTGAGCATGTAATTCAATAAAATCTACTCAAGTTTGGATATATAAAAGTACCTCCACCGCTGATCTGAAAGTTACATTTTCAGAGCTCTCACAACCTCATATGTCAGCTATCTGAAACCCTCAAACATATGCTGTTCTTCGCAAGCAAATCAGCTGGCTATATCAGACCCATCCCCCATATTCCTTCCCTTACCACCAAGTATAAAAGACAATCTCCCTTCCTAGGGGTCAGTTTTTGGTTTTTATTTTATTTCAGTTTTTATAAAAATTTCAGTTACCAAAAACCCTAACTGCAGACTCTGCTGGCATACTTTTTATCAAATTATCTTGGACCCAACTAAACATGCCACAATTAGCATTCAGTGACCAATGATCATTGAGTGGGCACTCTGTCCATCAATCCAGCAGCTCTCAGTATGCTAGTTGAGATCATCAGATGTTTTACTCACAACCTGCTTCTTCAATCTGTCATACCAGAAAGGCTCCCTGATCCACCAGATCCAGTTTGATGAACCAATACTGGTTCAGCGTGATCTAGACAAATTAAAAGTTTTGAAAGCCTTTGCTTGGTATGGCCATTGTTACCCTCCTAACTCGCCTTGTCAACCCACCGCTGTTTTAGCCTGATTTAGATGAGATGATGTCTCCCGTTCCAAAAATTTTGATGCATCGTTCATGGGTGATGAATGCCTATCATTGCAACCTGGAGGTGAAGCCCAGTTGCTAGGTATCTGAAGCATCGTTACTCGTGGCAATCCATCCTGATTTACATCAATAAATTGATACACCGTTCCATAAATATCCCTTAACTCCACACGGCAGTTCAAAACAACACAACAACTGTGAGACAATGCTGTTGAAAATTTTACGTCCACTACGTCAGGAACTCTATTAGTGTGCCAGGCCAAACATTATGATGACAGCTGGCCCTTTTCGTTTTGCCTTCATAGGCTACCTTTCACTACAGGTCCACAGACAACCCACTAGCTTAGCAGACTAAAAAACTTCACCTTGGAACAATTAACCCTTTGGGAGTCACGCAGCTAGCCATAAACCTCTTTGTGTGATTCTCAACTCTGTCTTATCAACCCTCATGGATCTTCCCCATCAGTCCTTTGTTGTTTAGGCCAGTTGGCCAAGTTCCCGTGGGGATTCCTTGTAACTCCAGGTATGTGGGTTGGTAACGCCAACTACCCCTAGGTGCATTTACCCAGCACCTCACCTAAGGGGATCTTCTGTACCATCTTCCCCCATTAATACGCTTACACTTAATCAATAATCAAATGATGGTCAAAAGAGAGATCTCTATTATGAGGGATTTAATTTATTTATACTTAGGGGACTTATTGTAAATCTGTAACCCACTTATCATCAATCATCAGAATGTATCACTGGCAAACCAACATGATCCTCAGCATTCCGCTGGCAACCATTTCCTCAAAATTAGTTCCAATTAAACACTGATTATTAGTTTGATTCATCCTTGGCGTCAGTCGCCAATTGATCTTATATAAATCATTATAATAGATTAGCCCTCAAATTTCTTGGCATCAGTCACTGGTATTCAAAATCATAGGCGGTGAAATTATCATCGCTTGCCTTTATCTGAACCCTCGGCATTTTTGGCCAGAAATATGATTTTCTTTCAGTTTAAGTCACTGTTAAATCTTAAATGGCTAGTTGATTGGATCATCCTTAGCATCAGTCAACAGTGATCCTGAAAAAAGATGACAAATCAGTATTCTGCTGTAATCTAAATTGATTAATTATATTGACATTCTTAGCTTAAGTCTCTGGTTTCAAATTACTAATAACATTAAATCTATTGGAGATTATCCCTAACACTGAGATAGCTCAACTTTACCATATGGGGAGCATAAATTCGTAACTATATCATTAATGATAATACTAAACTAGGCGATTAATCATCAATAAAACTCGTCTAATCGATGCTCCTAATTCATATTTTACTGAAAAATTCATTTGGTTAAAATAAAAGTAAATGCCCAAGCCCAACACATATTCAAATCAAGCCAATTCAATTTGATTTATAAACTCGATCCTATTTTTTGTAGGTCAGCAACATTCAATGAACCTAAGGGCTCATATATATTTAACTGAATCTGTAAACTTTTGGACTAACCAAAAGCCAGAAACTGCAAAACCATGAGGATTGGCTATCCTCCATGTCTCTCCCAACCTTGGGGTTTCCCCAGATTTACCCTTTGTGCCTTCATTTCATACATCTGGTTTACTATGGGGCCTTTAGTACATAACTTAACTTCCAATACCCTCATGGGAACCATAGGGCGTCCCTCCTCTAATTCATTAGGTCTTCCATGGCACTAACATTCTGAGCTTTTCACTGGGCTGTTACACACCCATATTGGAATCTCAATCTTACTCTAATTAGCAAAATCCATAACACAATTAACTGACCAAATACCTCAGCACTTTCTGCCCCCCTCATGGGATTGGGTGAAGCAGTTTCTGATTTGATCATATTGCACTTACATTCCCTCCGTGACATGGTCTTCTCCTATTGTTCAGTTTTTATCTCTGCAGAGCATGCAAGAAATTTACATTTTACACAGGACAATGATCATACAGCACCAGGAAATGAGGTGCTCCTTCAGTAGGTGTAGTGGTAAAGGTTATTTCACCAGTTCCCTCACCAGAAGTTTAAAAACAAATGCTTGATGCCCTGGAGGAACTTCATGTTGCTTTGTAGCTGGATATTCTCAAACTACCACTCCTACTGATGCACAAAGAAGTGCGGCTCTCCTGGGTACATTTAAAGGAGAGGTTCGCTGCTGGGCTATATTTGTGATACACTCTGCAAACAAAACGAGAATCATATTCCCATATTAATTTTATTATCTGCTGAAGTAAAAGCACCTGAATCTAGAGAATCCCGCCTATTTTGCCTCTTCACCCTCTATCAGGTGTCTCTGATCTGTCTTCACTCATAGAAGCCTTCACATCATTGGTTTCTTTAGTTGGGATCCTTATTATCATCGTGGTGTCAGCCTTCAGAGCGCCTTGGACACAACTGCAGCCAGCAATCCCTCATGTTATCCTCTTCCAATATCTATGGAGGCAACATTTCCTTTGCATAATTGATTGGGGCGACCCCCTCCATGAAATAATACCTTCAGTGGAATTCATGATATCTTCTCTATCAGAAGGTCACCCTCAAGCTAGTTCATCTCAATCAAAGACATTAACTATATCTCTTCAGGGAATACAAGTCCAGGAAAGCGTTCTTCTGGTGTTGCAGTGGTATCCCCTTACCCTCAGGGCACCCTGGAAAATAACAAAGTACCAGTTGAGATCCCTTTCTATCTTTAACTGAGGAGGATCCGATTGTTTTGTTGGACCCAGGAAATCTTAATTTAACACCCACCCAAATGGCCCAGGTGGAAGCCCATGTAGATCATGATCAGGAAACTGATCTTCATACCACCAATTTAAGTCCTGATTGTACTATGTCAATTCCACCTGTTGCACAGGATAACAAAGATTTCTCCTATAATGTTGACAAAAAGCCTTCTTTTCCTGCATTTGAAATTAAAAAATCCATAGCCATAGATCCTACCAACCCATCTTATCTGTGGACCAGGAGATCCTTGAAGATGAACTCTTTGAGAGTACTCAGTACAGTTTGCAGGTGACCAAGCGTTCTCTCCTCATCATGAGTCTGGCCCCACTTTCTGCCGCCCTTTAGCTCTCCATGACCAATAAAAGAGGATTAAGTATACTTCTTGTTAACAATTACCTTCAGAGTGGGGATTTTGAGATTACAGTACAAGTACTCCTTGACACAGGGCAGAAGGCAACTTCATGGATTAAGAGTGTAAGTCCAGGGGAGCGCCCCTCCACTTGGACCAGGTGGCGTTCCCATTCCTTTCAAAAAAGGGTCCAAAAGGGCCAACTGCCCCTCTTGTCTCAAAGGGCGACCTCGCCCATGTGGTAGATGGGAGATGGTTAACAGATCTCCCTTTGAAGACCCTGACACTTGTCCCACATTTACTTCATCCAAACAAGCATGGCAAATCAAGGAAATTTGCACCAAAATATCATAATGTTGGCATCCTCATGGGGCAAAATATCCACATGTATTTGATGACAACAGGCCTTTGAAATAAGGTCTGATAGCCCCAAAATTTTGGCAACAAAGCCTGACAAATGCGTACTTTTGGTAAATGGAGCATTAAGCGTCAAATTCTTGTCAAAACTTGCCAAAGGCATTAGGCCATTGGGAAATGTTGTCACTGGTTCAAACCACGCCCATAAATATTGGGAAAAAAACTCAATGGGCGTGTACCTTCTATAAAGAGTGTTCCTGATGTTAAATTGTCACTGGAACCCACTGATGGCATCAGGACATCAACAAAATTCTCTTCCAGCTTGAAACCCTCCCCACAAATATCAAGATCTTTTTCCAATGAATCCCACCTGGCTAAACAGATGCCAAAGCGAATGGGTACGAGTGGGTAGGGCGCCCTGAACCTGTTCCTGACCTCTTTATACTGCATCTACATGGGATGGCCTTTGGAGGTTCCCATTTCCCATTGGGAGAGACACCGCCACGCTAATTATCAAAACCGTGGTAAAATGCTATTAATGCATCCATGGATGAACTGACAGCAACTTGGCCCGCCGCTGACTCTTTCAAGGTTGGTTTAAATTAATTTCATTGGTTCCCCTCCTCTCTCAAAGTTTGCTGGTTTAGGTCAAAGCTTGAGGGCTCTGATTCTGCACTTTTCTAAGGTATTACCTAAATTGATCATCTTTTTAAGCAGTCATGACTTAATGAGGAAATTGATGGTTGATTTTCTTAACCCTATTTTCCATAAAAAAATTTCCCGTTCTCCCATTATTTGGTTTCTTCAATTTATTATTACTAAACCACTTGTGACATCTCTAGTGTGGCCCCATGGGCCCTATATTGGCTGTGCAATTCTATCATGATAGTAACTTTGGTTCCTAACGTAGTCAATTAGTCTCAACATGTGAAGAATTTCGTGGAACTCTCCTCAATTGCAGAGGCAAACCGCCAGCAGGATATCAGTATCCTGTGGGCCCAACTATCCCCACTTCAGGTGAGGATTCACCCCTCCGCCACGGTTTTTGTACCCAGTTCTCCTATGGAGAGCCCTAAACTATCCTTTCCAATCTTGCAACTCCCTTACACCAAGGGCCGCTGGGTCTGGAGTCGCAACAGCTTAGTTTCTTGTTGGGTTTTTTATGCTTGTGGCTTACCAGCATTCAATCATTATGAATCTCTCCGCATGCATCAATATCATATAAGCGGCAATGCATCTGTCATTCTGAATTGCCTTTTAAGTGCTTCTGCATCTCAACTTGCAGGAAAGTCTAAACATTATCTGCCATCTCCCTGACAAAGAGATGATCACTCACTAGACCTGGACGCTGTGCTAGCCTCTTTTATATTGGGCGCCTCACCTGAACCAATGACTTTTAAAATACTGTCCAGCATCCAGTTCAGTTCCTCATCTATTATATCTAATTTTTCAATTACTTTTTCAGCAGTTCATGTTTTACTGTACCCTGTTGTCATGGATGAGGCCACAACTTGTTCAAAAGATCATTCCTCAATCAGTGGATTGCCTGTAATTAACCCCCCAATCTGGCGGAGATACAGGCGACCAACCCACTGTGGATGGGGGTGAATGAGCCCCCTTTTATAGATTTGGGCGAGCAAAGTAACTTTCAACGATATTAAAATTACTTCATGAAAATAATTCTCGCTTTGATGAGTCAGAAGATTTAATTTATGAAGAGGAAAATTCCACTAAAATTCAGTATAAAAAATCATCCACCTTGTATACCTTTAGAAGACCAAAATGATTTGCATTCTGTGATGATGCTACGATGAGCAGACTAAATTATGCTAATGAGAGCATTTGAGTCTTTAGAAGTAAATATTATTAAATTCACTAAATCAATAAATTATGAGAATTTCTTTAAACAACAATGCAAAGTACATCATAGGAGTGCCAACGATTGACCCTGATGTTGACCTGAGTATTACCCAAATTGGTAATCAACCAATATTACAAGAAGAGACAATGGCCCAACACCTAGAAGCAGGGTCTAGTGAAAGGGCCCTTTAACATCCAGGTTCAGGAATAACCACTGTGAAATAGGATCTCACGGCTACAGGAATTGGCCCAAATAGATTAAGCCTCTAAGGCAGAAGTTAGAAGCATCTAAGTAAGGAAACTTGAAAACCCCCTCATATTAAATCCTATATTCCAAAATTATTTTTTCAATGTCTCATTCATTCCTATATCTTAAATCATCCCTTAAAGCATATAATACTTTGCTTTTTATCTCAATAAAAACTCTTTCCCAGAATCTTAAATTTATCCTTTTACTTGAACTAATAGTTTTTTAAGTAGTTTAATTGCCAGTAATCATTCTGGGATTAACAAGATATAAGAATACGGAAGGGTGGTTAGCCAAGCGGTTAAAAAAAGATATAAGAATACAGCAACCAGTCTGAGATCTGCTATGATTGGACAAAGACACTCTCTATCGCAGTTATCTTGGAGCTAAGCTGCCAAGTGGGAGGTTGGATTGGCTTCTTTTGAGTCCTGAGGGGCTAATGTACAATGAATATATCTAAGAGTGTCAATAAGAGATTCGCCATGGGTGTGAACAGTTTACTAAAGTGATAATGTTACAAGGGGTAGCGTCAGAGGAAAAAATTTGCACTCTGAGGATGATTGTAATCTTAGTGAAAGTTTTTTTTGGTTTCTAATATGCGTGAAGTAGACCCCCTGAGCAGTGAGTCAGCCTCATATGTTAAGTAAGCTGAGGTTAGCAAGATGACTCTTGCCATCATGTGGGGTAGGCTAGTGTAATTATCAACTAAGAACATCAACCTGGATTGTATTTCTTGTCATTTGCTAATAAGAGGTGTAATGAGGCTTTTCTGATTGAACCTCTCACAATAGAGGCCTTACTTATCTCAATTTCTCCCTCTTAGCTGTTTTTTTGGACATCACCTAAGATTTTTATGATTTTCTGGCTTTATACAAAGTTGTCTTTGACATGAATCTTGCAACATGACTCCCACCACATTTTGGAATATGACCCTTTCCTTTTAGATTAGAGTGCATCTTGATAAGATCAACTGTCTATTATACTCACACAATGAGGAGGAAGACAGGGAGTTGGCATATGGCTGGATAAATTGCTAGAAAATGGTGGATTATTAAGAAATTCTCTCCCATTGTTTCACCTTTAGTCTTTGCTAAATAGATGATTGTACCCTGTGGCCTTGTGTAGACTATGATTATGTTAAGAACGTGATGGTTCCAAATTCATACTCCCTTACATCAGAACAAACCATCGCCCAGGCTTTTTCTAAATCCCAAGTTTTTTCAAAGCTGGACCTGGTTAACGCCTTCATCTAGTTGAGAGTCACGGCGGGTCAAGAATGGCTCACAGCTAATCATACAAGGCGTGTTATACTTCAATTTAAATTGATGGCCTTTGGGTTAAAGAACGCCCTAGCAACCTTATTACCCTAATTAATGATGTTCTGGGAGACTCAAGGTTTACTTGCGCTGTCACTTACATTGTTTACATATTTATCCACTCCCTAATCAATACACCATTCCAAGGAATTAAAGTCCATGATGGAAGTCCTCCTCAAGGGAGGCCTCTTTGTTAAGCCTTCCAAATGCAAATTATTTTGAGAGGAAGTCATCTTTCTGGGAACCTGGTCCTCAATGATGGATAGGTTTCCCTCATTAAAGTTGGAGGTCATCCAGTCCTGGCCAACCCCCACTACTCAAAAGCAGCTCTGAAGCTTCCTCAGTTTTGTAATTTTTTTGAATAATTTCTATTCAGACCTTTCCCAGATGCCAGCGCCACTACATTCACTGACAGGGTAGAGTTATAAAATCAAATGTACAGATGATTGCAAGCAAGCTACTGACTCAAAACAAAATAAACTTTTTGTCAGCTCCAGTTTTGCGTCATGCTGACACATCCAAGCCATTCTTTGTGGTTTTTGATGCATCTGCAGAAGCAGGGGGAGCAGTACTCTTACAAGAGCATAAAGGGACATAACATTCTGTGGCATACTTCTCAAGAAAATTCACCTCCTCAAAACAGGTTTGGGCGATTTATGGTAAAGAGTTGGCAGCAGTTTCGTGGTCTCTTACCCACTGGAGATACCTCCTTTCAGGGGAAAAGATATGAAACTACTATATGCAGTAACTATAAATCATTGTTGTACTATCGCAAACCCAGAAGCTGTCCCACCACCAGGAACGTACCTACAGGGATGTTTGCTGTTTTCACTTCAATTATGAGCTTATAAAGGGCTACTAAACATGCTGCCTAATATGTTAAGCTGCAACCCTGACATGGCTCCAGGCCCAGTGAATGACCTGTTTGATCTCGCCACAATGGTGGCCTCCTCCATGATCCTCACACTGGCTCCAGTACAGTATCATATCATGATCTGGCCTTAGATACACCCATATGTGAACGCGTTTTGAAAAGTCAATTAAGTTATCCTGATGAGATAGAGTTGGCAAATGACTTGGAGACTAGGCAGCGCATTTGGCCCTTATGCCTTATGGGATGGGATAATCTTCTTTTGAGATAGGTTTTGGGTCACATCTACCTTGTGCATGCAGGTTTTTGAACATCACCACGACCCACCTGCAGTAGGCCATCCTGGGTTAAAGAAAGTGTTCTGAACTAATTAAGAGAACCTACAAATCGGCCTGGGCTTCCAAGGATATCCCAAGTTGGGTAGCAAGTTATGTTACTTGTGCTTGCTCCAAATATAACCGTAATAAAAAAAGGGTATTCTCCACTCTCTGCAACAAGATGAAGGTTCCTGGACATCTGACTCAGTAAACTTCCCGTGGAACATCCCATGTCTAAATGGGTTAATGCCATAATGGTCATTGTATATAAGTTCACCAAGTTTGCGCTGTTTGTCCCATGTCACACAACATAACAGCAGAAGATACCTCATCTCTCTTTTTCACTCATGTTTTCTCCATTCTTGGACTCCCAATAGAAATGATGATTGATTGCGGCCATAAAGCTACATCCAGGCTTTGGGACGCCTTTCTGAAACTTTCTAGTATCAAATTATGCCCTTCTATGGCATATCACCCACAATCAGATGAACAAACTGAGATTCTACAAGTCTCAGAACAATATTTGTGATGTTATTTCTTTTCCACCCAGAATACCTGGGATATGGACTTCTGTTGGGATTTTAACCAGAAAATGCATTTTCTAATATGTTTCAATACTAGTGAATTATTTGGGTATGATTCTATATGATTTATCAGTGTCAAAAACTTTAGGCTTCCGTGGAGAAAGCTTCAGCTTATTATTCAATCTGTCAAAACTAGGTCAATGATTTTTAGTCTCCTGAGGAGGGAGCTCCAAATTATCATTCAAGATTAATTCTATTATAGATTTCCATGTGTTATTGTAAAAAATCCCTGATAATTTAGTTTACTGGACTTGAGTAGCACAATAGCATAAACAAGAAAAGTGAGCTGAGGGAAGTTTTGATTAATATCATATCAAATGCTGCAGGTCAATGACTTAAAGCTATTCTCTGGTGACTGATATCAATGACTCTTATAGGTGGGCACTAGGTTGCCAATAACGGCATTATATATGAAATTTACTACCATATTATAATTACCTTACTCTTTATTTTACTAGATTTTGTTAGTAATTGAATTAGTTAGTGTAGTATAAAAGTGCTAAATAAAATAGTTGAATAAAGGTCAACTTTTTGGATGAACTGTTACTGGATCAGATTCATGTTTCCTGTTATCATACAAGAAGCTGTATTAGTTAATTAATAATCCCTCACAAACCAGTGCAGTGACCACTTTTCAACAAGTGGTGCATAATGCAAGAGAGTTTCTTGGCCGACGTTTTCTATAAGATAGGAGTCAAAAGAATGAGCAGTGAACTGTGTTTGAAGGGGGAAGTGGCCAAGTTGGGCCTGAAGGGTGCAGAACTCCTAAATTTGTGGACTTTAAAATACATTGGAATGGTGCTGCTCTGAAGATATTTGAGTTGATTTATTATCTCATTAAGCAGCAGAAAGATGGCAAAGAAAAAGTCGCAAAGCTACACCTTTTATTCAGTAACATGAAGACTTAAAAATAAAGTTGAAGTTAAGGGAATTTGGACTAAGCTATTAGGATTTAAAGTAATGGCTTTAGAAACCATATCCCTTAAGAAAGGAGAAGAGTTGACAGGCTAAGTTGGTGCAATGGAGGGCACTATGATGTAACAGGGTTTAGACATGATCAAGGCACAAGATCAACTCATATTTCTAAGGAAAACCTCTTAAAAATACTAAACTCTGGAAGCTTACCAAAGCGGTAGAAAATACTGTGGCAAAAGTATCAAAAATTAAATGTATGAAAGGCGGGCCAGAAGAAGTGGTAAAAGACCATCATTAATCATTTATTTAAATTGTAAGGGGACACTGGCCGTTGTCACAAGGGTCTTAAAGGCGGATCTGTTCTATTCAGAGAGGTTTCCTCATCTGGGGATCACAGTTCTAATGAATCCAGTCACAGAACCCTATAAGAAGGCGCATGTAACCCTGGCTGCTTACCCAGTATGGCGCCTTACCTATTCAGTTAAAGTCACCAGCTGGTGGTAAAAATCTACAATAATCCCCCTAAGACTATGGAATTCTGGCTAACTCCAAAGCTGCTAGCGTTTAAGGGAAACAATATTGCTGTGTTCTTCAAGCTGTTTGAGATGTCTATGGTGGGATGTGGGGATCACCAAAAGAAAGTTACTTTGATTAACTGCCTCGACTTAGATCATTAATCTTGTTCTACCCCAATTAGCTGCCAACAAATGTACTTACAGAGAAGCAAAGGATGCAACTATGGAGGAGTTCAGCAGCCCTGAGATCATCACTCATCTGAAACAGGAGTTTATGGGTATGCAATTCAGAAATGATAAGTCCATTGAAACCTTTGCTGACAAGTTCTATCAAAAAGCTCAGATATCAGCTAGGTCAGGAGCGTTTCTTGATTTTGATGCTCGGATTGCATTGAAATTGCCGCTGTGAGGCTATAAGGATCTAAATTGGGCCATGACTCTGCTTTAAAATAATATAATCACTGGTTAAATGGTAGAGTTTTTACGAAATTTGTGGGCCACCTTTGATGCCCTCAATAATAGCTATTATAATGAATTACTGGAAACCCTAAAAAGGGCAGCATATGGAATCAGGTCATATGTGCTAAGTGTGGCAAGTATAGCCAAGTTATGATAAATTGCTAAAAAAAACTGGGTAAGATCAATATGGTTATACCTGCTGACAATAAATTGTATTCCATAGGAAAAGGTGGGAAAAATAAACATTGAAAATTATTTCTGCTTATACTCATGTTCCCTCTGATTGAGTAAAACAACCATATATGGCACCTGAGATTTATCATGAGGCTTTTGTGGTTACCAATTTGCAAGCAAAAGATGCTGAGCCTGAAATTATTACATAAGGAGGTGCAACCATAAATGAACAAGCTTGAAGCCACGCAAAGGAACATGGAGGCCAAAAGTACCTTGTACAAATTTTATCATATTAAGTATCATGGCTAGCATCAAGGAGAAATTCTCCAAAGTAGCTTAACAGCTTTACCAATCCTTCAATTCAGCTAATGGTCATAATTTTTCAAGCAAACATTGTTTCTATTATGCTGAGTGCTCTTATGATGATCGTCAGAAAATTGACCATGGGCTCTGCTAGTTGGTAGGCCAACCAATATGAAGACTGGTCAGCCCTTGCCATTTTGCCTTAGGCTCAGGACCAGCAGCACCAGCTGACCCCTTGGTGTGTCACCTGTGCCATTTGGGGATCGTCTAGATTAACCCCCAATTAACGAAATAAATATTATTTTTACATCAAAAGGTATAAAAAGCAAAGGGATATATTTATTGAAAGGGAAGAGCCAGGTATTTATACTATTTACAAAGGGCTACTGTGCCCACTGCTGACCTATCAGCTTTCCACTGGACCTCTCAGTCAACCATTCTTTCTCAGCCTTCTGCTGCGCTACTCTCTTCCCTGGCGTTGACCCTCTCAACCCATCCTTCTTGATGTCTGAATTAGTTTCAGCTCATCCTTGGCCTTGAGTCACCAATGAGCCATATAAATTACTTATATAAATATATATTGAATTAGGATTTGGCCTTAAAGTTTCTTTGTAAATATGCTAAAAACCTCTTCTGTTGCTCCTTTGATTTGGAATATCTCAGCCACTTGCCAATGGCACATTTTTTTCTTCTAATTGAAGAACTTGCCTTATTCAGACAATAGTTAAATTAATAAAAATGAGACGCTGGAAACAACCTTTGCCACCTCAAACTCATAATTGTCAGATTCCGCTGACATCAAATAATTAGTACAGACAGCAAAATCATAGATGAACTATTAATAGCAAATTACTTTGTCTTTCTGCTAGAAATTTTTCACAATGGTCCACAAATAGCAGTTAGTGTCAAACACTGATTCCAGTGACAGATACTAATTGAATCATCCTCATTTATTAGTCGCCAATGATCCTTATACTAATTTAGGGCCACCAATTGGCCTCACTCTAACCTAACTTCCCAACTTGATGGAATACTAATTTTGGCTCAACCCAAATGGGGAGCAACTAACCAGCAAGCATATCAAATACCGCAAAATTCAGTCAGTGAGTCATTCTGCTGGGATTGGCCATTTCATCCCATTTAACCATAAATCATTGGAGGATTCCATTTGGTTAAAAATCCGACATTTCCCCCACTTAAGCAGATGTTACTACTCCTACATCCTGCCTTTTGTGTGGGGCGGGACCTCAGGGCATGCCCCTCCCTGCCACCAACAACCACCAGAAATATTACCACAGCGGCACATCCTTCCACCTCCTCACCCACCCATCAGCTACTCAGGCATCAATCAGCAGAACCCCCTGTAATGAGCACCACTGTTAGAAAATAACTGCGGGCTTTGCTTGTTGGTAGGCTAACCAGTATGAAGACTCGTCAGCCCTTGCCATCTTCCTTAGGCCAGGGCCAGCAGTGCTGGATGAGCCCTTGGCGTGCCACCTGTGGCTTTTGTGGGATAACCTAGCCTAACCCCCAACCAATGAAATAAATATTAAGCTTAATTCAAAAGATAGAAAAAGCAAAGGGATATATCTATTGAAAGGGAAGCGCCAAGTATTTATACATTTACAAAATGCTACTGCACCCATTACTGACCTATTGGCTTTTCGCTGGACCTTCCAGCCAACCATTCTTTCTCAGCCTTCTGCTGCGCTACTCTCTTCTCTGGCGTCAACCCTCTTACCCCATTTTTCCCAATGTCCGAATTAGTTTCAGCTCATCCTCAGTTTAATTCACCAGTGATCCATATAAATTACTTAAAGATAAATATTGAATTAGATTTTGACCTTAGAGTTGCTTATTAAATATGGTAGAAACCTTTTTAGTCACTTGCTTTGACTCAGAATATTTTGGCATCTCACTGATGGAACGTTTTGACTCTTCTAATTGATTGATTAAAATAGCTATATTCAGTCAATAGTTAATAAGATAAATATGAGACGCTGGAAACAACCTTATCCACCTTAAACTTGTAATTGTCAGATTCCACTGACACCAAATAATTAGTAAAGGCAGTGAAATCATAGATGGACAATTAATAGTTAGTATAACAACTTTTATACAGAAATTCCCACAACGGTCCACAAATGGCAGTTGGCTTCAAACATAGATTCTGTTGACAGATACTAATTGAATCATCCTCATTTATTAGTCGCCAATGATCCTTATACTAATTTAGGGCCATCAATTGGTCCTACTCAAACCTGACTTACCAACTCGATGGAATACTAATTTTGGCTTAACCCAATTGGGGAGCAACTAAACAGCAATCATACCAAATACCACAAATTTAGTCAATAAGCTATTCTGCTGTGATTGGCCATTTCATCTGAATAACAATAAATCATTGTAGGATTCCATATGGTTAAAATTCCGACACTGATTTTTGGGTAAGTTGAGTAAAATTTGAGCCATCATTAACAATGGGGCTTTAACTAATATTATCTATGGGTTTGTGAAGAAATTAAGTCTTGCACCTGAATAAATTATAATAAGGTTTACAGAACAGCAGCCCTATATACCACTTCTCTGGGTGCATAAAGCGCCTTTTCTTTGCAATTTAGATCCCTTCTTGTCAACGCGCCAACCATAGTTTTGCCTAATCAGAATTATGAGATATTTATTGACGCCAACTTCATGATAAAATTATAGTGTTAGGAACCCAGCGTTCTATGGAAATACCTAGCTTTTAGCGTGGGTACTCCAAGGCTCACAGGGACAGACAAGGTCCACAAGGCACCTCTGTTTCAACGAGCACTAGGTGGACGCGTTGGAAAAGGTGTAGGACAAGCTCCAACCCACTAACTGGTGTCCATATTTAGCATTTACTTATTAAAATAACTACCTATAAAGACTTTAAAATAATAAAATTAAATAAACTATATAGTCAATAATTTAAGAGAAAATTCAACACCCTACTTTTATCAGGGTGTTGGGTTATATGGTGGAAATGGGGGAAACAGCTACTAAGCTGAGTTGTGATAGTGACAAGTTCCATTTTCAAATTCGTTAATCAAATAATTTGATTACTGATTTTGCTTCAATAGTAACAACTGAGGCTTCCAAGCTATCCTCAGGATGATTCTTTAACTTCTAGATGTCCAAATTCACATTTTTGATCTATAATGGTTTTTTGGGTTTAACCAGCATCTTTGGCCCTTTCCTTTTGACCTTTTGCTCAAATTTTGTTTTTAGGTAAGTTTCATCTTTCAAAATTATTTCTAGTTGAACTATCAGTTTGGACATGATATTGGGATTGTGGTGTGGGGCTTCTGAATTCTCCTAAAGTCTTCACAAAGCTGCTTAATTTTTTAATAAAACTTTAAGGATCTTGACACTAGTTTGGGTTTTGTTGGGGGGAAGTGTGAGAGCAGAATGTGTCAATCAGGGCGGGGCAGCAGCCACCTATCTCTCATCTAGGTTATGCCATAGGTCAGCGATCTGGGTGAGAGGGAGGGTATTGGAATTTCGTGAGAAATTATGATAAACAGGCGCTATGAAGGCTACAAAATTATTAGTTCTGTGGATCTAGTGAAGATTGACACAATTGCAACGAAGTTATTAATTCCGATGCTATAGTTATTTCCAATTGGAAATACAGAATCCTAATGAAATAGATCAAAATTAGGCTACGCAAGACAAGAATTGAGATACTTTATTAATTAAAACCAAAAATATTTATAGGGGAATTTTGTGGTTCTTTGCAAGGATTTCTGTGATTCACCTGAGGTAAGATCTTTCCTAACAGAGGCCCAATATTGTTGATTATCATTATTATTAAAAGAATTGTGATGATCAGATTTAATAGAGCTCTTGTTAGATGCAATCAACCTTCTTAGAAAGGGCTTATCCTCTTCAAAATGATTGGTCATTTCAGATTGCTTAATCATCTCAGATTGCTGAGCTTCTTTGGATTGGTTAGACTCACCCATCATAGGAGGTCAATAACTACAAAGGGTCTTTCTTTGGTCAAATTGAGAATCAGAAATACCTGTTGTGGATTTTTCAATTTCATTAGACTGAGATCTAATCTCAATCTGAAGTAATTTGGGTCATCTTAGTTGTATCTCCAACAATGCCCCCCTCAAGATCTTGCCTTGGGGAACATATTTGCGAAGAAACCTACTAGGCACTCTATTGATAACAGTACCAGTATTATTAGCGGCAATGGTTATTCCATACCCTGACAATAATTAATACAATAAGGACCATCCCATAAGGTGTCCAATTTGTGAATCCTTCCTCCCAGTCTATGGTGGTAGAAAAGTACAAGATCTCTGACTTGATATTCTGGTAGCGTAGGTCTACTAGCGTTGGTTCTGGTACCTTCCTTAAAGGTGGTAGCAGCAAGGGAACTTGAAGCTAATGCTTGTAATTGGATGACTTCATCAGCTAATCTCCTCATAGCAAGATTGGTAGTTTTTGGGGTAGCCTTTTCAAGTATAGGTTGTACACTTGAGGGGAGGATAGGTCCCCGACCATATAAAGCTTTAAAAGGAGACATTCCAATAATACAATGTTAGCTAACTCTATAAGCTAACATCGCACTAGGTAAGTAAAGGTTCCACCTACTAGGATTATTGAGCCTTTTTTGAAGTTTGGCTACAAGGGTACCATTTGCCCATTTGACCACACCATTAGTAGAAGGATTATAAGGGGTCATAAAGTACTGATAAGTACCCATTAATTTGGTAAGCTCAGCTACCACCTGAGAAATGAATTTGGTCCCATTATTCAATATCAGGACTTTCAGACTACCATGCCTGGTGAAAACTTGCTTGAAAAGAAAGGATGCCATCACCTTGGTGGTAACCGTGGAAACTGAAATAGCTTCAATCCATTTAGTAAAATGGTCAATAGCTAACAGAATTTATTGATGTCCATAGGTGGCCATAAGAAAGAACCCACCACATCAATACTCATAGTGTAAAAGGGTTTGGAAGGTCCTACAATTTGGTGTTGGAACGTCGGATTTCCACCACGTTGTTATTGGCACTTAAGACAAGATTCCAGCACATCGTGTACAGATTCCAGCATGTTATCCCAGTAACAATGATTTTTTAACCACTGTAGTGTCTTAGCGACAGCTCCATGACCTACATCTTGGTGGGCCTCCATAATAGTATCAGTCCTCGCAGAGGGCTGAATAAAGGGCAACCACTTAGGTCCTGACTTTTTATATAATGAACCTCCTTTAACCTGAGTGTCTTTGGTTAAGGATTATAGCTTCAAGGTAACATCCTTAAATTCACAGAGCCAGAGCTCAGGTCTACCAATCAGGTCATAGATGCGATCTTTCTCTGCATAAAATAACATTAAAATGGGCAATTAAGAAAGGCCATCAGCATTTTGGTGTATAGCTCCAGTGCGATGTTGAGTAGTGAAGTCATAATTTTGGAGCTTTAAAGCCCATCTAGCTAAGCACCCATCAGGATCCTTCATTTGTTGCAACCACTTCAGGGAAGCGTGGTCCGTTATAATAGTGAAATGCTTGCCATATAGATAAGGGCGAAAATGCTTGATGGCGGACAACACAGCGAGGCATTCTCTTCCAGTAACATTATAATTGCATTCAGCCTTAGAAAGGGTTTTACTATACTGCGCAATGGGGTGATCAACCAGATTAGTATCATGTTGAGCCAGAATGACCCCAATAGCAATATCACTGGCATCAGTAAATAGTATTAAAGGCTTGGAAAAGTCATGATGGGCTAAGACAGGGGCACTCATTAAGGCTTGGCGCAACAGATCAAAGGATTGTTGCAGTGATTCTTCCCATACAAAAGGGACTTCTTTATGCAAAAGGTAAACTAAATGGTCTGCAATCTCCACAAAATGGGGGATGAATTGTTGATAATAACCAACCATCCCTAAAAACACTTGTATATTGTGCAAGCTTTTGGGAACAGGCATGTCTGAAATAGCTTGTACCTTATCAGATAAGGGTAAAATGCCCTCGCAATTAACCTTATGCCCTAAAAATTCCATCTTAGTCTTAAAAAAGGCACACTTCGATGGTTTAAGCTTAAGTGAGGCATGACGCAGTCAGCCAAAAACTTTCTTCAAATGAGCCAAATGCTCATTAAAAGTGCATGAAAAACAGTAACATCATCTAGATAAACTAAAACACATGAAAGTTTTAAATCCCCAAATAAGCCATCCATGGCTTGTTGAAAAGTAGCAGGGGCATTGTAAAGCCCCTGCGGCATATGAGTTGGCTCAAATAGCCCCTCACTAGAAGTTTAGAGCAAATTTTTGATGATCTTCTGGTGCAAGATCAATTTGCCAATATTAATTCGCAAGGTCCATAGCAGAGAAGTATTGTGATACAGACAATAATCTCAATGAATCATCTATGCGAGGCAAATGATAAGAATCAATTTGAGTAACAGCATTGAGTTGACAATAGTCCATAACCACTTGGAGACCCCCATTCTTTTTTGGATGAGTAGTAGAGAGAAGCCCATGGACTCTTAGAAGGCGTTGGTAGCCCAGCCTCAAGGAGTTATTTTCAGTTCCACTGAGACCTGAGCCTCCTCAACTTTGTATTTGCAATATAGTTGAGCTCAAATAGGGTGTCATGGTTGGATGACATGATAGTAGGCACTGATGCTAGGGACAAGGCTGGACGACAGGAGGCCCAGAAGATGAAGCTTCAGGATCTTCCTGACCTGAAGCACACCTTAGATCAACGCTGGGTGCAAGCCAAGCAAGCCCAGGTTGATACTAAGGGTGTGCAAAACGCCCAGCCTCTTATTTCAGCTCAGGCCTTAAAAACGAATGATTTACGTTTTGAATAAGGATGGTTCAATGAGCTTGGTTGGAGAGCAAGGGTTCGAGTCCCACTCCAGCTATGAGATTTTGACTTCTGGTAAAATAAGGCTTCAATTGATTACTTGAGTGAAGGCACTTTTCAGTGTATTTTACCAAAATGAACGGAAGCATCTGTTTATTAGAACGTCAAGGCTTGAGCGCATTTCCGCAGAGCCCAAATTTCCCTGATTCATTTTAAATAGGTTTTATGATCAACACTCCTTGTTGAATGACTTTCTTAATAAAAACACCTCGTTATTTTAAGCTTTTACAATGTTTCCTTGGGCAACCCTGGTGGTGGACCTCTTCAGGGAGGTCTCCAACCATGTGGGCCACTACCTTATCTCGCAATTTACCAAAATCCCAGGGGCACCTGTGGGCCGCCCAGGCCCTCCAGATCGAGGCACCCAAAACCCCTGACATCAAGCCACACTTGATTATGGACGCCCCTCTGAGGTCCACTCAAGCGGTGTTGTTTCTTACTTACCTGGTATTTTATGTTGCTATTTATACACTTGCCTGGGGTACCTTTTGCATGGGCACTGCTTGAGGAGCTTGTCTTCCCAATCTTCTAACAGCTAGTTCCCTAGCAATGTGGGTTTGCATCCCACATCACCTTGCTGGGAACGAGAGAGTTACAGATACTCTCTTGACATAGGGGGAGTATCCCCAGTTCTCACCTGATGCTGTACCTCTTTCATTAGGCCAAAATTCCATAGACCTTGGGCAAAGATATCCGCATATACTTAATCAGGGCCTCAGCTTCAAGCTGTTGATCTGAAGTAAGTGAATCCCCAAATTTGATGTCAATTCTAGCAATGATAGGGGATCTTACAGCCCAATTTCGCGTAAATCTCCACATCCCAAGATGGATAATATGTCATTTACAGGAGTAGGCTGCATATAGGCGATGGGATTATTGCGATTCAATTTCATAGGTCAGGAAGAGAGATTAGCCAGTAGAATTAAAACAGTCCCATCATAGGCAGGATCAAGGATACCTGGGCAGTGTAAGGCCTCCAAATGAGAGGGATTTTGGTTACCAAAGATCTCTAATACATGATCAGGGGGTACAAATACTTGTACGCCCGTATCAACAATGATTTGAGCTTTGGTGGGAATAGTAATCAGAGAGTTAGAATATAACGTCATGCTTCAGAGGCACAAGCTGACGGAGGTGGAAGTATAGTCTTTATACCCAGAATTTGGTATTCAAGACTTGAGATAGAAGTGGGGTATTCCAGTAAGCAAACACGTCATTTGAGTTTGCCTTTGCTAGTGGTAACATCATGTAAGATTAAAAGGTACTTGATACCCAATTAAAGAAAGGTATATGTCTTTAAGGATGATTATTAAATCAAAAGCAATGAGAAACTTAGTTCCTAAGAGCAGGTCATAGCATTTTTATCCAATACCACTGCAGGGCTGACACAACCAACTTTCTAAAATGCATTGGAAGAGAGGAATAGGCTCCTATACTTAGTGTTGGAAGGTCCAGCAGTTCCGTAGTCTTGGGAATGGTTCAGGTCCAGAGCCAATTTGATTTTCTTCATAAATTTGGACGAGATTACATTAATGGGTGATCTCATATCAATGATAGCCAAAACTTTCACCTTATGCATGATGACTTCCACCTGGGTTACATCAGTGCTAAAGTTTGGGATTGAGAATACTGAGGGATTAATCGTTTGAATGGAATTACAGGAAAAGGAGGAAGCATAAGCAGAAATAGAGTCTTTGTTGGATAATTTATCAGGTATATTAAACTCATTGGGAGCGGATACTACATAACAATCTAAAGAAGGATCAAAAAGTTTCAACTGAGACACCTGAGGTAGGTCAGCACAGGGAGCCTCGTGCCCTATGCTGACTCTTCTTTTTCAATTTCTCCTCTTGCTTTTTCCAACATTGAGATACCACATGACCCATGAGACCACAATAGGTACACGGCTCCTTCTTTGGTTTGGATTTAGGTTTAGGTGGCATTGCATGGATGTGAGAACAAGGGTTACTAAAGGATGTCAGATGTACCACCCCATTAGGAATCTCCATAGGCGCTTCTTTGATGTCGATAATGGAACTGAAATTTCTATTAAGTAATTTCAAGTGTAGTAGTAACTGAGTGCAAGAAATGAACGCACTCATTACAGCCGATATAGCATCATCAATGGTAATCTGGTCACAAGTAGCAAGTGTCTGGGCCTCATGGTAGAATCGTTTAGCAAATTTCTGGATAGACTCTCTTCATTTAATTTGAATATTCATAAGGGTTTTCTTTTGGTTGGAAAGAATTTGATCACTCTCAAATTCTTTTATGAGGGCGGTTTTCACTTGAGCCCACATAGTGCAAACCTTAAGATGAGGAACCATGATCTCTTAATTGAACTGGCTTAGGCAAGAGGTGATATGGCGGATTTTCTGTTGATTAGTGGCTCCATCCATTACGCGTTCATAAATGAAAAGAAAAGAATGGATGCTACCTTCACCTGGTTCAAACTTATCCTTGAAGATAGGTTTGAAAAGGGTGACTTCAGTGTTCAAGACGTGTACACCTGATACCGCGACTGATCCAGCCTCAGAGGGTTCAGACTCTGTGAAATGGGCATGAGGGGGAACTTGGTCAACTTGTTATCTCAAGAGGTTCAAGTCATCTTGTAAATTTTGAACCCATTGATTAAGATGGTCATTTGTAGGAGCTCAGTTTAAGTTGGAATTCGCAGTAACCATATTCATTTGCTTGGTCTCAAGTACTTCACATTTGGCAGCCAACCGCTCAATGGACACTTTCAATGAAGCAAACCGGGTTTCTTGAGTAGTTTGATTTGCATCGCATAGCTGATGCACATTCTCAACACCATCCAGTAAATTGATTAAGTAATAGTCTGGATAGGTCGGAAGACCTTCCAAGAATAAGAAACACCCTTGAGCTATGGCTCAGATTTGTGTTTCTAATGCTTGTACTTGATATACTAGGAGCATCAAAGGTTCAGAATCGGACATTGGAAGCGAGGAGCCAGGGGGACCAGGAGGTCCTGGGGGTCCTTGCGACCCATCTCTACCTGATGGTCCCAGCGAGCCTTGTTGACCCATGGGACCAGAAGGACCACGTTCCCCAGGAGGTCCCAGGGTTACTAATGGGGAGCTAGGTGGTCCAGGAGGTCTAGGAGGACCAACAGGGCCAGGTTCACCTTCTCTGATATTACCCACCACTTGGACAAGATGTTGGGTTAACCCATTAAGCTCCCTCAATCTCTTCTCATGTTTGGCACGCAACTGATCCAGTTGTCTCTTAATCTCATCCTCCAGGGAGGTAATCTAGTGGTGAATAGGGTTAGTTGCTTTGCTAACTTGATGAGATACTTCTTGTCTGATGTATCCCACAACTCCATTATCGATTCTCACCAACTGGTTATGAATATCGTTGATTTCTTTTCTACTATTGAGAATGGCCTCTCAATTATCCCTCCCAAAGTTGGATGCCGTTTCATAAAATGAAGATAGTTGGGAGTAGAATTGTTGCGCTAGAGTCAACTGGCGCTGGATTTAAAGATGATGCAACACCAAAATCTGGAGTAAATGGTGAATAGCAGGATGTACATCGGAGATACTGCTCAGTTCTAGAGTAGGCTGTACTGCTCAGTTATATAAGGTCATCATGTTGTCAGCAACTTTAGATGCTTGGTCACGATTAGGGCGAGCACCAGGTTGAATAGCTCCTCTGATCAAGCTTTTAACGGTTTCTTCAACATTTGCAGCTTGAATCTGATAATTAGATTGTTCAGGGCCCTCGATGGCCAATTCCATTGAAGCTTGAAATTGTAGATTATTGATATTAGTGGAAGTCAAATCTTTCTGGTTAGAGTGTACCAATTACCAAATGATTCCTCCAAAGAGGGCATCTCTTTGATAGACATATTCATCATTGTGATATGTTTTCACCAGCTAGCCCTAGAAGCATACCTGGCAGGGAGCACCAGTATTGGAATTTTGTGAAAAATTATGATAAGCAGGCACTATGAAGGCTATGAAATTTTTAGATTCATGGCTCTAGCAATGATTGACACAATTGCAATGAAATTATTAGTTCCATTGCTATAGTTGTTTCAATTGGAAATACAGAATCCTAATGAAATAGATCAAAATTAGGCTACGCAAGACAAGAATTGAGATACTTTATTAATTAAAACCAAAGATATTTATAGGGGAAAATCTGTGTGGTTCTTCACAAGGATTTCTGTGATTCACCTGAGGTAAGACCTTTCCTACCAGAGGACCAATATTGTTGATTATCATTATTATTAAAAGAATTGTGATGATCAGATCTAATAGAGCTCTTGTTAGATGCAAATAAACCTTCTTAGCATGGGCTTAGCCTCTTCAAAATGATTGGTCATTTTAGATTGCTTGGTCATCTCAGATTGCTGAGCTTCTTCAAGATGGTTAGACTCACCCATCGTAGGAGGTGATAACTCTGAAGGGTCTTTCTTTGGTCAAATTGAGAATCAGAAATACCCATCATGGATTTTTTAATTTATTAGACCAAAATCAAATCTCCATCTGGAGTAATTTCTGTCATCTTAGTTGTATCTCCAACATAGGGCTTTGGGATTTGAACCATTTTTGGTTCTAAAGGATGCACACCCCTGTACAGCTTGATCGCTGGCCCCTAAGGTCTTACATATGGCGTCCAGTGTGATCTTTAAGAAAATACTCTTAAATTTAGGACTTGCTTTGCCACTGTTATGCAACTGAAAAGAGGATCCACCCCCAAATAAGAAAACGATTATATTAGTCTGGCATATGCAGATGGGATTATCCCAGTAAAGTATTGACAGATTGGCATATGTTCCTGGCCGCTGCCATCTCAAATTAAAAATGTTGAGGGATTCCTTTGAGGGCATGAACGCCAATGGTTGTAAATTCTAAGGAGCAGTACATTGTCATAAATGGCCTTACATTGGACACACTTGACTATCTGTATGGAAAAATCCACGCCCTTTGTCAATAAGGCAAAACTGAACCCAAGTAGCACCTGGGTTTTTGCTTCCCAATCATGGCGAAAATCGGGTATTGGTTGCCAACCTAGTAGTTAGGTCAATAAAGATAGAAAATAATTAGATAGTGACGTTCGCTCATTTACTTACCATTTGAAACTTTTTATTTTCATGCCTTTGGTCAGATGAATGAAATAAGATTACTTGATGACCCAGAATCCCCTCATATTCCTTGCTAAGTTTGATTGGTGTTGTAAGATTAACAGAATCGTTTTAAAATATGCTGTAAGGGTTTTTGCAAAGCGTCAACCCACTGAGCAATTGGAATGACTATATAAAGATTGTTGGCCCCTTGGAGCACACTTGAAAGAATAAATATAGCAAAAGGGAGCAATATCCCTGAAGACACTTCTTTTATTATAAATAAGCTGAGCGGATCCTTCCTAGTCCACTTACTTTCTCTTCTATTAACAACTTACCTTCTCTCAATCTCCCATCTTGCTTATATACAGCAGCTTGGACAATATCACTCTTAAACTTAGATTATTCTATTCCACTGATTTTCCTCTATTTTGGATTGTTGTTCTTTTAGCTTTATATCTCCCCAATTGTAGGCGATTTAATTCATATTTATCAAATGTTGACATCGCCTTATTGCCTTATTTTGAAGGCAATTAACAATAGCTCAATATATCCCAATATTGCCTCATTTTGAGGCACTCAAATGATCAACCCAAGGTCAGATTAAGCAAATTCTATCCAATCCATCCTAGCGATTCCCAGCTTATTGTCTAGTCATATTGGAATAGTGACATTACCTCCTCCTTGAGTGGACAATAAGGCTCTTATTTCTTATATGGTCGGAGGAACTTCACATGCACTCAGTTAATAATCTGTCCACTTGTGGGGTCCTTAATGATATAGCGTTGACCCCAGTTTTCTCTATAACTTTGAACGGACCAATCCAGATGTTGGCCAGCTTGTGTTTCTGGCCAAACCCATTATGGTCATGAAACAAAACCGTATCTCCATCTTGGAATTGAATGAGGCCACTACGCCATACTTTAACAGCTGCCTGATCCTTAATCTTCTTTGCTAAACTGCATGAGTAGGCTTCAGTTTTCAGTTTGATCAGTGTGTCCGCTAAGTTGGTCAAATACTGATGAGGATCCATTCCAATGGTATCCTCTATACAGGAATAGAGCAGTGCCAGAAGTGCAGGGTGCCGCCCATACAATAGCTGGAAAGGACTTTTCCCTGTAGTGGAATGGTAGCTAATGTTGTAAGCAAAGATGGCAGTGGAAAGGAGAGAGTTCCAATCAGAAGGTCAATCCATCACCGATTTTTGGAGTTGTTCACCAAGGTACCACTAACTTTCTCAATCATTCCATTAGATTCAGGGTGATAAGGGGTTGTCAGAACCCATGGATGCCCATCAATTCGTTAAGCTTAGATAGAATATGTGAAGTGAAGTTCATTCCGTTGTCAGTAAGGATGAACTGGGGACAACTGTGTCGCTGAATTATACATTCCATAACAAACTTAGCCACCATTAGTGCCCCCAAATCGCATATTGGTCGCACCTCAACCCACCTGGTCAAGTGGTCGATTGCTACCAGGATGTATTTGGACCAGTTTGCCCCTGTTGGCGAGGGACCCACAACATCACTTGAAATGGTGTGCCAGACGAAGTGTGGCTTCACTAACCGGTATGACGTCTTCTGGTGGAATGGCTTTCCAACTTGGCACTGGTGACAGGAGGAGAAAGTATCAAGTACATCGACGTTAATGCTTTCCCAGTAATACTGAGGCCGCAATAATTCCATGGTCTTACATACTCCATCATGTCCAACTGCTCAGTGTGCGCTCATAATAGTAGGTGGGCAGGCGGAAGGTCTTGGTATATTTACGGTTGTGTTTCCTATCTGCTTATACAATTCCCCATTTTTCTGGAATGTATTGGCCCTTATTTATCCAATACCTTGATGACTGGGGCGGTTCATCATTTTACTTGCCTCTAAGCATCTTATCAAACATGATTTCACTCAGATCTGCTTTAACTGCAACTGTGGGTAATCTTGATAAATAATTGGCATTCTGGTGTTTTTCTCTGTGTCAATGAAGAATTTCAAAAGTTTATGCCTGAAATTTAAAAGCCCATTGGGCCAGACGCCCTTCTGGTTCTTTAAAATTTTGTAACCAGCGTAGCGAGGCATTATCTGTTACAACTTTGAATTTCACCCCATGCAAATACACCCAAAATTGCTTATAGGCGTAGATCACCATTAAGCACTCCCACTCAGTCACAGTATAATTGTGTTCATGGCTGTTCAAGCTACGACTGCAATATGCTATGGGGTGCTCTTCTCCTTCCTCGTCTTTTTGAGATATGACTTCCCCTACAGCATAAAGGGATGCATCCGTTTGAACAATGAACTCTTTTTCAAAATTGGGATAGCGTAACACTGGTGCACTGGTTAACGCCGTTCAAAGTGTATCAAAAGCGCGTTGCTGGTGTTCCAACCATTCAAACATAGTGTCCTTTCTTAATAACTCAAATAGCGGGCCCCCAATACAGATGAAGTTAGGTATGAAGCGCCAGTAATAGTCAACCATTCCCAAGAATACCTATATATCCTGATTGCTGTTGGGCGTAGTCATTTTAAACAGCTTCCACCTTAGCGGGCTGAGGTCTTAGCCTCATGGCATCAACCATGAACCCTAGTTACTCCATCTGTCCTTAAAAAAATCACATCTGAGGTTTGATCTTGATGTTGGCCTTGGCGAGCCAGCAGAATACTGCTTCCAAATGGTTGAGGTGTTCAGAGAAGGTACAGGAGAAAACATTAATGTCATCAAGGTATACAAGGATGCACGACAGCTTTAGGTCCCCAAGAATAATGTCCATTGCTCGTTGAAACGTAGCTGGGGTGTTACACAGCCCTTGCGGCATCCAAGCTGGTTGAAAAAGACCTTTAGACGTGATTATGGCACACTTCTCCTGTTCCGCCGCTGGAAACTCAATTTGCTAGTATCCTGAGATCAGGTCCATTGCTAAAAAAACGAGCTCCCCATAGCCAATCCAAAATATTGTCAATCCATGGTAAGGGATATGAGTCTTTTTTTGGTGATGCTGTTGAGCTTCTGGTAGTCTATTACTATGCAGTTGGTGCCATCCTTCTTTTTTACAATCAGTATGGGCAAAGCCCACGGACTCTTAGATGGTTTAAGCATCCCTTGCTCTAATAGCTTATCCATCTCCTCAGTTACTACTTCTTCCACCATCCTTGATCAGGGGATTGGCCTTGACCAGATGGGAGGGTGATCTCCAGTGTCCAGCCTATGAACTACTCCCCGCACACATCCTAAATCATGGTTGTTGACAGCGAAAATCTCTTTATAACTTTTAATAAAGCAATTTCCCAATCCTTCTGTGGTTCCAACACTCTCATTAGTTCATCGCGCAATACAACTGCTATTACACTGAGCTTTTGGTCAAAAGGCAGACCAAATTCCTCCAGCGACACAAACTCATGAACCAAAAGAACCCCTCCATGGGAATTAAGTGCAGTAATGCCATTATTTGGTGGCGGCAGATTTGCAGTGGTACCTTTTGTAGATCTGCAAGTAAAACTTTGATCTCCCCCTGCCATGGTAAATAATGCCTGGGGCCACATGGGGCTCTAACCGTGATTGCTGATATGGCCCAATAACTTCCCCATAGAGTCCATCTGGAACTTCTATCACTAAGTCAGTGTTTACCATAACTTGATGCCCAGATGGAATAGATATAGGTCCAGCCGCTCGAGCGGCAGCCCTTGATATTCATACATCTGTTGAGGAAGGGCCCAGGTTTTTCCTTTTAAATGATGGTAGCGCACTGGGATTACTCCGTCGCTATAAGCTAGATTAATATTCCCCATATACACTAGATCATTTGCCACTCCACTAGAGTTGAAGTAAATTGGGATTCACTGACCCAATATTTCAAAATTCTTATCCGTCATATCAATTACAGCACCATAGTGTCAAAAGAAGGCAGTTCCAATTAAAAGGATGTAATTGCATTTTGGTAACACTATAGCAGGGGCTACCACGACAATAGAACCAAACTGCAATGGAAGCGCACTGTAGGCTCCCTCAGAAATCATGTTATTCACCCCAGCAGTTCCGTATACCACCCAGTGGTCCATGTCCAGTTTTAATGACAACTTGGCCACCAACTTGGTGGAGACTATATTGATGGGGGCACCGGTATCTATGATGTCATGGACTCAGGTTTTAGCTACAACCAGGTTGCAGTATGTACATTTGGAGTAAGGTGCATTTCGACTGTTTATGACATTGACAGTTATGGAGTCCCTATTTACTAGGAAACACGCAATCCCCTCACCAATTCTGGGGTATTGTTTGATAATAGTGCTGACTGGAAGAGCAACGCTTACCGCTTGCAATAAAGGTGCATCAGTGGAGGGGTCTAACTTTTCCAGGGGAAACTTGGTCAAACATCTGACAAGCATATGGCTCAACCTGCATCTGAGACCCCTCTTCCACCATAGACGCAGACTGCACTCATGTCAAAATATTCACCCCCTCAACTGGCTGCTGATATAATACTGACTCATTGTGCAAGGGAGCTTCCTCTGAATATTCTAAGATGGGTTCAGGTGGGACGTTTGGGTTTGATATAACAGAAGTAGAGTCCCATCTCTACTCCGCTCTGACTTTTCCCTGGCAGTACTGTTCTGACTGTACGCAAGAGACCTGTTGATTGGGCACCATTGGGCCATGTGCCCCTGTCAATTGCATTTGAAACAGCTGACCCATAGGGATCATATCCCCAAGTAATGCAAAACAAAACATGTTGAGAGTTGGGCTAAACGTGATAAGTGGAAACAGGGGTAGGGCGATAGTTGGTTTGGTGACCATAAGCAGGTATAGGATGGACGTTTAAGTGCTTTGGGTAACTTGGTGAAATCTGAACTGGGCAGACAAAGTTTCCCAAGCAAGATGATTCATTAGTGGTAGCAGAAGGATTCCGCTATGTATTAGGTGGAGGGAAGTTGGCTGATATACAGCGCAAAAACTGAACAATTTTATGTAAAGGTACATCTTCATCTAGCCTTGGGGTCATAACATTATATAGCTCACGGTATGGCTTCACAGAAGAAGTCATTGCTATACACACGTCAGATTTGGATAGGATATCAGCCCCAATTAACACGTGAGCCTCCACTGTAAATAGCTCAGCAAACGCGGTGAGGGTCATGTTCTGCTGAAACATGATGGTTAAAAACTCAGCCTTCCACTGTGACATCTTCACAGTTCTGCCTAACAGCCACATCACTGTCTTTTTGATTTCTTGGTATGTACTGAAACTACCTGAAAGGTAACAGCTGACTTTATCAGCACTTCTGACATCCAAGGTAGCAATCAACAGTTTCACTCTATGTTGCTCCAAAGCTCCTTCTGTCACAATTTTAAATCACTTAAAGAACCCATGAATATTCCCTTCATGATCAAATGGAGGTAGTTTATCACTGCAAACCTCCTGGAGAAGCTCATCTTGTTTTTTAAGTACAGCATCCAATGAAAGTTACAGCTCCGCATAGGCAACTGGCCCTTTGTGTTGTGTAGAATTTTTATTAAGATAATCAGGATGCAACATAGCCAGCAACTGAGTTTTTATCATGTTATATTTGATCAATGGGCCCCTGTAGTGAGCACCACTGTTGTAAAATTGGCAGAATCTTTTTAAGATACGCTGTAAGGGTTTTTGCACAGGGTTGACCCACTGAGCAATTGGAATGACTATATAAAGATTGTTGGCTCCTCGGAACACACTTGAAATAATTAATATAGCAAAAGGGAGCAATATCCCTGAAAACTTCTTCTTTTATTATAAATAATTTGAGCAGATCCTTCCTAGTCCACTTACTCTCTCTTCTATTAAAAACCTTCCTTATCTCAAAACCCATCTTGCTTATATATAGTGGCTTGGACAATATCACTCTCATAGCTTAGATTATTCTATTCCACTGATTCACTCAATTTTGGCTTGTTTTTATTTTAGCTTTCTATCTCCCCAATTGTAGGCGATTTGATTCATATTTATCAAATGTCGACATCACCTTATTGCCTTATTTTGGTGGCAATCCAATAATAGCTCAATATATCCCAATATCGCCTCATCTTGAGGCACTCAAATGATTGACCCAATGTCAGGTTTGGCAAATTTTATCTAATCCGTCCTAGCAATTCCCAGCTTATTGTCCAGTCATATTGGAATTGCAACAATTGGGATAAATTAATAGGGATCTCAGAGGATTAAAGGACCACATCCTTAAGTTATTTGAATGATATTCCATGGTGTTTGCACAATATGATTGCAATCTTGGTTGTGCTAAAGATATAGTTTATAAGGTTAACTTCAGATATCAGTTACCAATTTTTATGCAACTAAATCTAATATATATGGGAAAGTGAGGTCATAGTTACCAACAAAGTTGCTAAGCTATTTGATCATGGGTTGTTAATACCATCTTCAAGCCCATAGACAAGCCTAATCTTAATTGTAAAAAAGGAAGATAGATCTAACCAGGCTTTTATAGATTATTGTCAGCTGAATAAAATAACAACTAAAAAATGGAAAAAAGAACCTCCTCAAAAAAAGGAACAAAAATTATGTGACAAATAAAAAAGTTTGAATACTCAATAAAACACTTTTTGAAGTCAGCGCCATACTCTATCTGACTTATGATAGCTATCTATAATATATATATTTGGCACTGTATATCTTAAGTTACTTATAGTTAGCACTTTATCCAAACCAATATAAGCTCTAATTTGTATTTGCAAGCAAAGTTATATATAAGTTAAGCCTATATTTATGACGCCAATTTCAAAAAGGGCCTTTTTGAATATTCATAATTTTTCAATTAATTCAACTTTTTAAAGCTTTTTAAAAAATGTTCTTTTTTTCCAAAAATTAAAGCAGTCTTTTTTCCAGAAAAAAATAGTTCATCTTTTTGGTTTCTTTTTTCAAATTTATAAATAAAAAATACCTATCTATATATAACACTTTTGAAACCTCACTATTTCTTTTTTATAAAAAATAATTGTATATATATAATATATATAGTATAACATAAACAAATATAATAAAAAATTTATTATATTTAGTTTCTTTTATTGGTTAATCTATGCTAAATTTACTGATTGACATCTAAAATAATTCATACTACCAAATATAGTTAATCTTATTTTGTCAAATTATGGTAAATTTACTAATCAACAACCTACTTTAAAATTATATTTATTAAATTTAGTGATGTTTTGGTTTATTATGCTACTTTACTGATTATTCTTTAGAATAATTCATTTTATCAAATATCATTTGATTTTTGGCCAAATTAAAAAAAAATGATAGCATCTATAATGATTAAGCTCATCAGGATATGATCTCATACTTGCCTAGGTTTGAATATACCACTCAGCCATAGGACATATATCATGTCAAAAGTTGTCAAAGCTAGCCCTTTGCCATTTCTTGAAATAAGTTTATCCTGCGATGTAATAATCCTACAATTGAATTCATCACTTCTGGTCAATTTTAATATACATAATAAACTGCTGGTCAGATACTGGACCCTATCCTTACAAAAGTAAAAGGGTATTTAAGTTAGAGCTTCTCCGTTTTTGAAGAAGAATATTATCCAAATTGGTCCAGTAGGATCAGAGTTATGCGCAAACAAACATAAAAAATTTAATAAAAAAAGAAAAATATATATATACAGGTCAACTTGAAAATCTTCTCCTTTTCAAAGTCAGTTAAAAAGATCTTATACCCACTTCTGTTGATCAATGATGCTCTTGATTGCTTAGGAGGGTCTGGAAGTTTTGAATTACACAAAATGAGGCAGGTTTAATCTTGAAGTTACACTGGGCTGATTCTCCAAAAATGCAATGAAGTAAATAAGAAAATACAGGCTAAAACTCAACCTAATTTTTATTTTTGAAAAGAGGAAATATTTATAGGCTTTTTTACAGTTCATAATCTATCAGAGTGAATTAATCTCTGCGCGATCAAATCTTCAATCAGTTGATTGGGATCTGATTGATCATCACTTTGATAGATTGTGATAGATTGCTTGCTCCTTCTGATGATGTCATGGGAATTGAGGAAGGGGATTTTTCAGAGATATGTGAATTTGGTGAAATCCTGACACTTCCCCCTCAAGATTTGATTGTGGTGTAGGATGACTTCTAAAAACCTAGGATGAATACAATTTACCACAATACCAGTATCAGTATGTACAATCAAATATTCTAGTCCTTTTTCAAAAATATAACTCTATAAGGACCAGACCAATTAGTTCCCAGCTTTTCAGTCCGTCCACCTGGCTGAGAATGATAAAACATAACATAATCTCCAATCTGATATTCAGGCAAGACTGCTTTATGTTTCTTGCCTCATAGAGTCTCTCTTTGAGTGGTGGTTTCAATTGAATTCATTGCTTGAGCCTGGAGGCGGATAATCTCATCAGCAAAATTTCTCATAACTAAATTGGAATTTTCTGGGATGCTTTCTTCAAGGATAGTCTGAACACTAGAAGGGACTGAAGGATCCCGCCCATATATACACTTAAACGGGGACATCTTGATAATGTGGTGATAGCTTATCCAATAAGTAAACAAGGCACTTGGTAAACAAAAATTCCACCAAGTCAGATCAGTTGAGGCCATTTTCCTTAAAATTGAGACCAAGGTTCCTAAACTCGTTCAATGACCCCATTTGTGGATGGATTAGATGGGACAACAAATCGCTGAGTAGTGTTAAATAATTTTGATAAATCCTGTATAAGCTGCGAGGTGAAATTAGTCCCATTATCTGAAATAAGGACCTTTGGACATCCATGTTGGGAAATAATATGTTGATATAGGAAAAAGGCTGTAGTCTTAGCTGAAGGGGTAGCAATTGAAATGGCCTCAACCCATTTGGTCAAATGGTTAATGGCCATAATGATATACTGATTACCATGCACTCCTCGGGGAAAAGGCCCTACAACATCAATGCTGACTACTTTGAACGCCTTAGTTGGGGAAATGACTTGATGTTGATAAGTAGGGTTGGTAGTTCCATGACGTTTGCAAGTAGACATGAGTCAAGAGTCTCCCAAATGAACTTGGTCATGTTGTTCTAATAGTATCGAGTCTTTAACCATTCTTGAGTTTTCTTTAAGCTGCTATGACTGAATTGTTAATGACCTTCCATTACAGCGTGAAACCTGGAGTTGGGATGTAGGAAGGGCAACCACTTAGACTTGACTTTCTTGTACAAAGCTCCATCTTGAATCATAGTATCCTTGGTAATTGATTTTAGATAGGCTCAATCCTCTTCAGGATCTTGATCCCATGATTCTGGTCATCCAATAAGATTATACAAGCGTTCTTCTTTTTCTGGTTCCAAGGTCAGAATAGGTAGTTGGGATAACCCATCCACATTTTGATGCTGAGCTCCTAAGTGATGAACAATGGAAAAATCGTAATTTTGCAATCATAAAGCCCAACGGGACAACCTCCCATTAGGATCCTTCATACTCTGCAGCCATTGTAAGGAGGAATGGTCGGTAATAACGTTGAAATGGGTACCATATAAAAAGGGCCAAAAATGCTTGATGGCCAAAATTACTGCCAAACATTCCCGCTCAGTAACACTATAATTTCGTTTGGCCTTTGACAAAGTTTTGCTATAGTAAGCAACAGGATGATTTTTATTTTCTTCATCACACTGAGATAAAATAGCCCCAAGAGCGACATTGCTTGCATCTGTATGTAGAAAGAAAGGCTTATCAAACTGGGGATACATCAGAACAGGTGCCTTCATCAAGGCGGTACGCAGAGAATTGAAAGACTGTTCTTGAGCTGATCCCCACTCAAAAGACACTCCTTTTTGCAATAGATAAAATAAGGGTTCAGCCATATCAGCAAAGTTGGGAATAAATTTCCAATAATATTCAACCATACCGAGAAAGACTTGAATATCCCATAAAGAAGAGGGAGGAGGCATCTGTTGGATGGCTTGAACATTGTCTGCAAGAAGTCGAATCCCTTTAGCTAAAACCTGATGTCCTAAGAAGTCCATTTCATTTTGTAAGAATGAGCACTTGGAGGGCTTGAGTTTTAAGGAAGAGCCCCAAATTTGGCTGAATACTTCTTTTAAATGGTTTAAATGCTCAGTAAAGGTTTTGGAAAACACAGTAATGTCATCAAGATATACCAGAACACAAGTAAGCTTTAAATCCCGGAGCATGCTGTCCATGGCCCTTTGGAAAGTTGCAAGGGCATTGCTTAGGTCTTGAGGCATGCAAGTTGGTTCAAACAGCCCTTCACTTGATATCAGGGCACACTTGGCACAATCTTATGGAGACAGTTCTATTTGCCAATATCCAATGGCTAAGTCCATGGCCGAAAAATAGGTGGATCCAGCCAACAACCTAAGAGAATCATCAATCCTAGGTAAGGGATAACAGTCCCATTGGGTAATAGCATTCAATCGATAATAATCCATCATGACTCAATGAGAACCATCTTTTTTCTTAACCAACAACAGTGGGGATGCCAAGGGACTATTGGAGGGTTTTGAAATATCCAGCCTCCAGCAATTGATTCAACTCCTTAGTAACTTGGGCTTCTTCTACTTTGGATTTATGATAGGGCTTTGCACGGATAGGAAGGTGATAACCAGTTTCAACAGTGTGAACTACACCTTTCATCTTCCCAAAACTGTAAGTATTCCTAGCAAAAATGTCAGAATAATTGTCCAATAATTGAAGCACTTGTTTCTCCTGTTCCTTAGAGAAATGTTTCTCGATAGCAGATCCCACAGTAAGGATTTCCTGATCACTCTCCAATTTAAAGTCTTGTAAACTCCCAAAGTGTTTAACATCATAAATACAAGATAAGGGTAACAGCTTGACATAAGCAATCAGGTGCTCTCAATCTACCAGTTTTGGCACATCAGTAAGGTTTGCTAGTAAGACAGATAAAGAGCCTGAATAATCATAATCCAATATTTCAGGACAAGGCAAGAGTTCTTTGGCAGAAGGATTGACAGTGCCCTGGACTTGTAGCAAATGCCCCTTGGGAATCAAAAAGTGCAAAGAAGTATTAATGATCACTTGTGATTTTGATGGAATAACTAATTTCTCAGGAGAAAAATAGGCATTCCCTCTTCAATGTCAGCCATGGTAGGAGGTAATTTTACATGAGGATCTTCAATCTGATACTGAAGTGAATAAGACCTTATAGTTCCTTCTAGCAGACATAACCAACACTGAGTGGAAGCATGATCAGATAAAAGTAAGGGAACTCGATACCCCAAGAGAGATAATGATGAGTCAGGGTAGTTGATAATTCCATCAAATTCTCATAAAAATTGAGTTCCCAAGGGTAGGACATAACTCAAATTATTGAGCACAATCGCTGGAATGGTAAAGGTTAATTTCCCAATTTTCAGAGGAAGGGATGAAAAAGCTCCAATAGACCGAGTACTCTGATGGCTGGCAGTGCCATATTTTTCATAATGAAAAATATCGGGGGTTAATTTAGTCCATTTGACCAATTTGGAGGAGACAACATTCACTGGGGTTCCAGTATCTATGATAGCCTTGTCATTGATTTGATTTACTCGGAAATTAATTTGGGTAATGGAGCTGCCAAACTGAGAGGATAATGCCAATAAGGAGGGCAAGGAATAAGAAGAATGGTTATCTTTATTACACTCAATTGAACTTTGCTGCTCTTGATGCGCGCTCACATCATTATCAAGGTGAAGAATCTTATTGGTCTTATCTCTTTTCTTTTTTTCATCTGCTTCCTTTTTAAAACAATGATCCTCGGCATGAAAGTAGCGATGACAGTAATTACACTGGATCGCTCTAGTGTTCTCAGGCATGGCAAAGACTATGGGCTGACTAGGTCTAGGAGACTCATAAACTTGAGGTTTTTCAGAGAATTGAGGGGCAACTCCAATAAGGCCTCCTTAATATCCAAAATACTTCAGAAATTCTTTTTGACACTGATCAGATAAACTTGCCTTTGCGTCCTAGTAGTAAAGGCTGACAGAACTGTGGTTATTGCATTTTCCAAGTTTAACCAACCACAGGCTAATAAAGTTTGAGCTTCCCAATATTACCAATGAGCATAGTCTTTGATAGATTCATTTCATTGGGGCTGTATACCCATAAAAGCCTGCTTTTGCGAGGATAAGGTTTTCTCACTTCCAAATTCTTTGATTAACGCTTCTTTGACCTGAGCCCAAGTAGAGCAAGTCATTAAGTGGGGAACCATAATATCTTGAGCCAATTGAGTAAGGCAATTAGTCAAGTAATTCATCTTTTGGTGATCCGTGGCCTCACTTAATGCCTTTTCATACACATATATAAAATGCGATAATGCTGCCTTCCCCTGGGGAGTATTTGTCCTTGAATGCTGGCTTGAAACTCATGGAAGCATTGGTAGTCAAAACATGCACTCCAGGTTGTTCAGATTGAGTAGACACATAAGAGGCAGAATCTGAAGCTTGAGAAGAAAATTGAGGGTAAGGACCAACAGCTTCCATCCAAATTTTGTTAATCCGTCAATTTAGGTCTGCATGCCCTACTTTCTCATCTAGTTGGCGAGATAGCTCAAAAATCTGTTCCTGTTGTGCATTGTACTTGAGTTCCAGAGTCTCAATTTTCGCTTAGAGCAATTCCCTTTTGATTCACAAGCATTTAATAAGATATCTTTGTCCTTGGCCCCCTTTCTCAAATTGATTAAATCATTGGCCAAGGACTGCAGAGTCAAAAGGGGGTCAATTGGTACCCCATCAGGGGTTAGGTTGCATTCTTTGGCCACCTTAGAGAATTGTTCACATAAGTTGGTCATCATGCTCATGAGAGAGTTAATTTGCTGATAAGATCATGAATGATCATCAGCGCCTGGAGGTCCACGAGGTCCATCTGCACCTGGGGGTCCACGGGGCCCATCAGCTCCAGGAGGTCCACGAGGTCCTTTTATCCCAGGAGGACCCATATTTCCAGAGGTTTTCTCTACTTCATTGACCTGGAACTGAATTCCTTAGTACAATTGTTCCAATTAAAAAGATGGGTTCTAATTTCATCCTACATTGATTGACTACGCTCAGAGAGTTGGAAAACCCTCTCTCCATTCCTTCTGGATCTCTCTTGAATCTTTTTTGGAAATTTTACATCAATAAAATTTGATATCCCATGATCAAACTTAATGAGCTGCTGTTGTACTTTGGTGAGGGAAGTTCAATTAATAATAATAGCATCACGATTATCTTGGCTAAACTTGGAGGCCAACTTGAAAAACTTGGAAATATAATTATTCAAGGATTGGAGTCCTTTTAGTAAATTGAGCATCCCTTGATGGTGCATTCCAACTACAGGTAGCAAGTGGTACAATGTAGGATGTACAAGTTGTTGTAGATATTGTTCGGAGCCAATCCCTGACATTTGAGAGGTTTGCAGCACTTTTCACAATATAGAAAATACTGCATTTGATCGAGATCAGGTAGAATGTATTCCAGGGATTAGAGCCCCTTCAAGTAATTGATTGATGATATATCACTAGGCCTCAGGTGGCATTTGAAAGTCTGAGGCAAAACTTAAGTTAGGATTATAGAATTCCAAGTTAGCTCAAAATTCCAACGTGGGGGGTAATCTTGAGATTTAGGCTCCAATTGAAGGGACCCATCGTAAAATACTGCCTTGCTCTTGATCTTAAGCCTTGTCAGGCAAAAATTGAGAATCCATAGTGATAGATGTGGTCACTGGTGCGTAACTCAGAGAGCCCTGTAGTGAGCACCAGTCTAGAAGTTTTGAATTACACTTCCAATGGGGAAGGTTTAATCTTGAAGTTACACTGGGCGGATTCTTCAAAAATGCAATGAAGTAAATAAGAAAATACAGGCTAAAACTCGACCTAACTTTTATTTTTGAAAAGAGGAAGTATTTATAGGCTTTTTTACAGTTTGTAATCTATCAAAGTGAATTAATCTCTGCGCGATTGAATCTTCAATCAGTTGATTGGGATCTGATTGATCATCAACTTTGATAGATTGTGATAGATTGCTCACTCCTTCTAATGATGTCATGGTAATTGAGGAAGGGATTTTTGGAGGTATGCAAATTTGGTGAAATCCTGACAGAAGGGCTTGATTCTTTTGTTGATGGATCTCATATCTAGGTACTGGCAAATTGACATACCTAAAGAGGATCAGAAAAATGTGCAATTATTACTAGCAATGGTCTATATCATCTGACATTGATTCCCCAAGTTCTTTGTAATGCACTAGTGACATTCCAACAAGCAATGGATACTGTGTTAGACATTCTATATTTGTTGTGAATTCTTCTACTTAATTAATCAATCTTTTCAACTGCACTTTTACATATCACCTTACACAAATAGAAGAAGTTTAGTGGATTATGGTGGCAAATCTGAAGATAAACCCTCAGAAATGTCACTTCTTCAAAAAGGAGATTATATACTTGGGTTTCATTGTCAACACTAATGGACTATAACCTCAAATTTACAAAATTGATGCAATTTGGGCCATGTGCAAACTAAAGAGTTTCTACAATATGCAGGTATATATGGGAATAGTTGACTATTATTGCTGATTCATTAAAAAACCTTGATTCAATTGCAAAACCATTTTTTCAGTTGTTAAAGGATTCCAAAGAAAACTTTTGTATGGAATAAGGAAGCTCAGGATACTTTAAAAATGCTTTTAAAATACCTGATGACGGAACCATTATTATGATATTCTAAATTTGAATGCTATTTATTATCACTACAACGCATCATTGATGGCACTCAGTTCCATGTTGCGTCAGGTGGGCACATTTTGTGATGAACACCTTTTAGCATATGAGAGCTTTACTCTGAGTAAGAGTATAAATTTGGGAACATTGTGCTCAATCATTTTCAGTAATTAGCACCAACTGTAACCCTCAGGGATGCTAGCCTAGGCTTTGACTTTTACTGCACAAGCTCTTAATATCTTCATTGTTATTATTTATAATCTGCCAATCTGGGTAGTAATAGTATGAAACTATTACTTAAGTTGAGTTTTCTTAAAATCACGTTGAATAGAAAGTCCAACAATAAACTGCGCACTCTCTCTTTCTCTTTGAAGATATCTCTGAAATGGCGGGAACTCTTCCCTTCTCTTTTCTTCCTCTAGAAGGGAACTCTTCCCTATTCTCTTCTTTCAGAACCAGGCAAAGATCTTGATAGCCTACTACTTTAGACAAAGGATATTCTATTCTCAAACTCTTTTACTAAGAGCCAACTATACAACCAATGTTTGAAAGTCTAACCAACAATTGTAATTGATAAATTTATTTTTAGTAAAGGGAAAATGAGGGTATTTATAGGGAATTTGCATCAACTCCTATTAGCACCTTACTTAAGGAGATGGCGTACATTGCTGTTTGATCAACCTTCCTTTAATACCATTCTCACAGACTTCCTTCAATGAACTAGTCAGGTTTCATTGCCTTCTAGCCCCTGCAACCTTCTCCAGGTTCCCAATAAATGCTTCCTCAAATTATTATTTGCACCAGAAGTTGTTTTAGAAACTTTTTTAACACTTTACAACTTTGTGAACCCTTCACGTCAATTGGTGACTACCATAATTGAATTATTTCAAATAAATAAATTATCAATATAAAATCAACAACTTAATTACTCACTTATTGTAGGGGATCATCCCTGATAAGAATTAAATAATCTGGCGTATCTATATGATGGATCAACCATGGCAAATTACCTAATAATTGTTAGGATGATTCTTCTAAACAATAGTTATCATCCAAAAATGTTAACTCCCATATCCACTAGCAGGAGAATCCCCTTTTTGAATATGCGTCTATCATAATATATGTAGCAGGGTAATATCAGCAAATCAAAATTGCAACAGTAAACAAGAGCAAAAATATACTGTAACTGAATAGGAATGTCTTTCAGTAATATACACCTGAAAGCAGTTCAGAGTTTATATACACAGTGTCCATTTTACTGTGGTGACTGACCATTCCTTGCTGAGATTGCTGCGTAACTTAAAGGAGCTTAAAGCGAGGTGGCTTATAGGCTCAAAAGTTACAAGCTTATTATTATAAGATTGTACATCAAGTGGGAACCACACATCAAAATTTAATAAATTTGTCATGATTACACACTGTTCTAGTGTTTCAAGTAACACGATGCATTGTTTTGGAATATTCTTAGTGGGGATATTATGGACCAGCCAACTGAGATTCAGCTAGCTCTAAACAAAATGATTGAAAACATGAATATCATCAATGGTAAATTGTTTAATTTGTTGGGGAAAAATCTCTATTGTTTCCATGGCCATCTAAGTGCACTACAATTATTAATGCAGCTCATAATGTAACAAGCCATGAGACCTGTGGAAAACTCTGGAACAGGTTCTATGAAAAAACTGCTGAGAATCTTTTAATTTCAATGTCTTAGTACATCTTGGTTGCTGTGTGATGTGCCAGGAACACAAGCCCTATAAGAAAGCCACTACCTTCCAGCTAGTGGAGCCTAGGTTTGTGTGGCATACTGTATTCATTGACTTAGTAAGGCCGATGATCATGAGTACTGAGAAAATTCAATATTAATTTGTAGCAATTATTTACCTGACCCATTGGGTAGAGGCACGTGCTATAGCTAAAGTAGAAGCTGGAAGTACTGCTAAGCTCATAATGGAGCAGTTGATTAATGGCATGAGTGCCATCTGGTTGATATAACTGATAACAGCAGCAACTTTATCACGCATATCATTCTAAAGTTAGATGAGTTAATGTAACAAAAGGAGTATTGACAACGCCCTACAATCCAGAGACCAATGGGATGGTCAAAATGGTAAATGTTACTCTGGCTTCTTATCTTAAAGAAGCTTGTCACTGGGAACCCTTTATCTGAGTAACATGTTTTTAGTGAAAACTTTTATTAATAATAAAGTTATCATTTATCAACGGGGAAATACCCTTTTGACTTTCTTTAAGGGTGTTGACTAGTTTCAGATCAATCCTATATTCCACACTTGAACTGAATCTGATGATGACGCCCCTACAATATTGAAGAGCTTGACTAAAAATTTGATAGGGCTACAGTATGCCGCCCATGCCAATACTTTCAAACGGAATCTCAAGTCAAAAGAATATGGAGATGCAAAACGGCCAGCTTTTCCAACTTTTGAAATTAGTGATAGGGTTAACTATTGTGACATCCATAGCTTTAGATGACAAAACAAGTTAGACAAGCTATGTATTAGTCACTTTGAGGTTATTGATAAGTCAGCATTGGATGCTTTACAAACTTAAGAGTCTCTCTGATGGTTGTATCATATATAAAAGCTATGAGGCGGGTTGACCTTGGCAAAAATTATATTGCGCCAAGTTTTTTTAGCCTGTTCTGGTTTTGAACCCGTTTCAATCAAAACCAACCCAGAGTGGAGCAGGAACCACCCCACTATGCTACCACTCCTATGTATCATAAATATAATGCATGATAAGCTTTTAAGGCATGTTTATAACTTATCAATATGGCCATAATCATTATGTTGTTTTTATATACCTAATTGTACTAATTTCTTGATGTCTATTTGAATATTACTAATGGCTTAATGCCATCTAGCTCTTTGGCAATGATTGCCAATCACTCCTCTTTGAGGCTCTTTCAGTTATTTTCAGGGCTAATAATGCTTCCAGTTGTTTCTACTTTGGTTTTAAAATTTTTGGCATCACATAATCATCAATGGGTTTCTGCTGCCTCTAGAAGTGGTGAGTTGTGTGAGGGTATTTGCATCAGAATACATTTAGAAAAAGAAAATCTGGTTAAGTAGGGGATGTGTTGGGATTTTATCCAAATTGTTTTATCCAGTATGTTCTAATAATATTGAATAATTTGTGGATGATTCCCAATATGAATTATTAATGGCATTAACTTTTAGGCTTTTGTGTAAAAAGCTTTAAGTTAGTATTAAATCATTCAAAGCTAGGTCAATGACTTTTAGGCTCCTGAAGATGGATATTCAATTTAGCATTTATGATTGATTTGGTGATTAGACTTCCATGAGTTATCAAGGATAATCCCAGATAGTTTAGTTTACCAGACTTAAGAGCATAAATGTCTATACTTGGAGAGCAAGATGAGGAAAGTTTCAACTAAAGGCATGTTAAATGCTTCAGGTCAATGAATAATAGCTATTCTCCGGTGACAGATGCCAATGATTCTAACTAGGTGGCACTAGTTTGCCAGGAAAGACATATTTACATATATGAAACTTACTTCCCTAATATAATTATCTTGTTTTTGGTCTTACTAGATTTTGCTAGTAATTGGGTTAGTTATTGTAGGACGGAAGTGCCTTTAATACTATAGTGAACAAAGTTCAAGTTTTTGCTGAACCATTACCAGCTCAGATCGCGTTTTCTGTCATCATGGAGATAATGTATTAATTAAGGTTTAGAAACTCACAAACCTGTGCAGTGACTGCTTTTCAACAACCTCACTCTATATAAAATCTGCTTGCAGCAACATCTACATTCTTCCAGCGGATTTTATCATAAGTATGGTTAGTTTGAGTATAATCCTTCATTCCAAATTGGTACACGCCTGACCTCTGTGGCTCCTGCATCAGAGGCTTCATCATTCAGATTTGGGACACCCAAAATATTGTCCAAGAATAATTGTCTAAAGCCATTAGATTATAGGAAATTTTCTGATAGGAAGCGACTTCCAAGGAACAATATTTCATAAGGATCACTTGTTATGCTTGACAACCACCATTTTAATATAGAGGTCACCTCACAGAAGTTGGCTAGTAAGCTCTCAGGGCCTTTTGAAGTGGAAAAAGATTTGGGCAGTGGTGCATACCGTGTCAAGCTTCCCACCACTGGAAACAACATAATGTATTCCACTTAACAATTGTCCCCTTTTAAAAGGTGATCAACCTGATACTCCAGAGGCTATCATTGTGGTGAATTCTAAAGAGGCAGGAAGTTGAGGCGATGCTGGCCTCAAGGAAGTCCAGTAGATTTGTACAGTACCTTGTTGCCTGTAAAGGATACCATGAATATGGAAATATTTGGGTAAGCAAGGGACTGTGAGAATTTTAAGGAAATAGTGGCTGATTTCCATGAGTCACATACTAAGGCCCCCTATCCTCCTAAAAAATTGTTGCTATTCTGGCTATCAAACTCCTCGCCATACACAAGAACTACGCTCTGATTCATGTACCATGAGCATGGATCTTTCTTGTAAAAAAAGGAAAATATGATTTAAGTCTAGAACCCCATTTTCTTATGTTAGATAGTGGAAAGTTCACTTAAAGAGGAAAGAAGGGACCTAATAAACCTATAGAGCCATTGGTTCAACTGGATGACTTGCCCATGTTGTTAATGAGCGCTAAGTAACTGCTTTACCCCATAAAACACCACCCACTTTACCCCCCCTTTCTGCTTCTTATCTTGTCAATAAAATCAAGTAAATCTGTAGGGAGGTACTTCTGTCCAGAGGCCATCATCAGGACCTCCACCCTTATCTGGTCGCTACCCTATTATCGCCCACTCCTTGTAAACTGGGAAAATTGCCACAAAAATCTTAAAAGCATTATCAATCTAGAAAAACTGGTTTGGGCCACAAAAGTAAAATTTTGGGTTATGGTGAGCCAATCTGAGTCAAAAAAAAAATTATTCCCAATATAATTTAATATAAATAAATTAATTAAAATGACAATGCTAGGGGAGTATACCCCAATGCTAGAATATGGACCCTCTACCACTGCCTCCCTAAGTTCAATCCTGGTAGATGAAATTTGGGTAGGGGACAATTATGACTTTGTTTGTTTTGTGCATCAATACCCCGAATTGAGACAGCAAATAGCAAAGGCAGTCCATGGAGTTCCTGGCCTATCATATGCTGCACATGGAGGTTTTCCAGGTTTTATCCACCCTTTCCATTTCTTCAATCCTTTAATCAGTGCGGATTTGTCCCCAGGTCAGCCCACCTTGAATAAATATAAAAATTGAAGATTGAAAATGACTATGATGAGAAATTATACTGAGTATGCAATTTGAGCAAAATTTATCAAGTTTGGAATGGTAAAAGTACCTCTGCCAATGAACCAAAAATTACTTTGCCAGAGCTTCCACAACCTCATATGGCAGCTATCTAACAACCCTCAAACCTAGGATGCTCTTCACAAGCATGTCAGCTGTCCCATCTTAAGCCATCCTCCCAATTCCTTCTCCTACAATAAATATAGAAGATAACTGCTATTCCTAGGGCCAGTTGTTGGTTTATTCTTTATCTCAGTCTAAAAATTCCAACTACCAAAAACCCTCTCTATGGACTCCGCCTACCTACTTCCTACCAAAAATTTTCTTAGAACCCAAATAAACACATCACAACCAGCATTCTGGGACCAATGATCTTTGAGTGGGCACTCTGATCAATCAATTTAAGCAGATCGCTTTGCACTAGCTGAGATCATCAAAAGTTACATTTCTGACCTGCTTCTCCAATCCGCCATACCAGTAGGGCTCCCCAATCCATCAGATCCAGTTTTCTGATCCAGTACTTGTTTTCATAATCTGGAATATAAAGGTTTTGCAATCCCTTATTTGGATGGTTATTGTTATTCGCCTAACATGCCTTGCCAAACCACCATTGGTTTAGCCTGACCCAGATGAGATGAGACCTCCCATTCCACCAATTTTGATGCAAAATTAATGGGTGATGATGCCCATCCTTGCAAACTGGAGTTGAGTATAGTTGCCAGATCATCTGGAGCATCACTCCTCAGGGCAATTAATCCCAATTTACATCAGTAAATCATTCCACCTTTCTAATGACTTTCTTGACTCCATGCAGCAGCTTAAAACACCCCAACAACCACATAATGTTGCACAAACCCACCATGTATTAAAATTGAAATGATCTAATTTGAGTTAAAACCTGATGCTCATTCTCACAGGTCAGCAACATTCAATGAACCTAAGGACTCTAATATTTGACTGAGCTTAGAGATTTTTGGACTAAAATAAAAGGCCACCAACTGCAAATTCAGGAGGATTGGTTATCTTCCATGCCTCTCCCACCATTGGGGTTGAACCATCAAGACCTATGGTTGCCTTAATTTCAGCCATCTGGTTTGCTATGAGGGATTTTGGTATATTACTTAACATTTAGTACCCTCACAGAAACCACAGGGTATCCCTTATCCAAGTCATTAGAGCTGTTATGCCACTGGTATCCTTGACTTTTCACTGGATTGCCATACACCCAGATTAGAAGCCCAGTCTTATTTTAATTAACAGAATCCATGACAGTTGGTGAGCAGAGGAGAACAAGGTGCGATTCTTGGGAGATATGCTGTTACCCACCTATCATCTACCACATAGGGTAAATCACTTAGGGTGATGAGAGGATTAGCTGATGTCTTCTTTCCCTTCTTGGTTTGAAATTGGAAATTCTCCCAATCTAACCACTAGGGTTATTCCCCAAGGCTTACACTCATCCTTATTTATTAATATAAGACTAAATTTCCTCCCTTCCCCTCTTATCAATATTTTTATTTAATTTTATGAAAATAAAAATATAAGCTCAAGAAAATATTATATAAATAGTTAACATTAAGATCAATTGCTTTTTAAAATGATATACTCTTGGTTTGTCATGCGCTTAAACATATTATGATATCATTTTAAAATATAATCAATGTATCTACTTGAAAAATTTTCACTGACTTACTGACTGGTTTACTGAAATCTGAAACCTGTGAGTCTAATAGGTTCAATCTAATTTGGGCAAGTGGGTGAGAATTGGTGAAACTATTGAATAATTCACCAAAAATGCTCTTCTGAAACTAATATAATCGAGCATGATAAGATCATTTGATTTGGGTGAGTTGGTGAGAATTGACAAATATCTACTTAATAAAACACATTCATTGACTGATGTACTGACTGAATGACACCTGAAACTTTCAAATCTGATAAGTTCAATCTATATGGGTGAGTGAGTGCGAATTGGCAAATAATATCAATCTGAAACTATTGAGTATGATAGGTTCAATCTATTTGTGTGAGTGGTGAGATTTGGAAATAATAGCTAATAATTCACCAAATTGCTCACCTGAAACTAACTGAGACTGATAAGTTTAATCTATTTAGGTTAATGGGTGGAAATTGGCAAATTATATCAAATGTGAAAAGTATCAAGTATGATAAATCAATCTATCTGGGTGAGTGGGTGAGAATTGGAGAAACTTATCAAATAAGTCACCAAATTTCTCACCCAAAACTAAATAAAATTCAGTATTAGGGTTTTAAGTAGATAAGTAAAAATAATTAATTAGCTCACCAGCCATGAGGGCAACAGCAAAACTGTTAGTCCAAGTGGCTCATGAGAGTAGCGCTGTCACAGCCTATAGGCTGTGTCAGTGTGCTTATTAATAAACCTAAGCAACTCTGGGTAAATTTATTTGATAAAACACATTCAATGACTGACTTAATGACTCACTGATGTACACAGACTGACATCTGAAACCTTTGAGTCTGATACATTCAATCTATTTAGGTGAGTGGGTGAGTCTAGGTGAATATTATTGAATATTCCTCAAATTGCTAACCCAAAACTAAATAAAAATCAGTGTTAGATTTTAAGTAGATAATATAGATTATTAGGTTGATTAAGATAACCAGCTCACCAGCCAAAAGGGCAACAGTGAAGCTGTTAGTCCGAGTGGCCCAAGCATAGTGCTGGCACAGCCTTTAGGTTGTTAATGTGAGCTCATATTTAATTTGATCAATGTTAGGTAACTCTGCTATTAGAAGTGTATGCTTTCACTTTTCTTTCTTTTCCATCTAACCAAACTGAGCCACAGCAACGCGTGGCTGGGTACAGCTAGTTATATTATAAAATGGTTTAAAGTACTGATATCAGTGAAAATCTTGGTTATCTAGTCTTTCATTGATCATCGTGCTGTAGTATTACTATTATCAGGAAAACGGCAGATAAGGTTTAGACTGGCCTGCCATTGGAATGCATAAGTACCCAAAGGGTGATCCAGAATTCCAGGGCATTACTATCAATTGACGTTTAAATTGGAGTGGAGATAGTTTAAAAAAGTGCTATTGGGCCACAAATATGATGACTAACCCGCTGAGGAACCAAGCAGGTTCAGCCTCAAGGCCAATGGGCCCAGGTGTAGGTGTAACAAATGAGTTCGCACCAATATTCCCTAAGGAAATTGGGAAGTAAGAGCCACATAACTGACTCTACTAGGGACCAGACCGCCAGAGCCAGTCCACAAACCTATCCGCCAAGTTTTGCCATTGCCACATGCCCTCAGATCCCTATCCACACACTGTAGGAGGATACTGAGTTACACGCCAACGCCACACCATGTCCACTATTGGAGCCCATGTCTTTTTTTTAGTACTAGATGGTCTTGGAGCCCATGTCTTCCAATCCAATTATTCTATTTTTAAAATAAAATACTCTTTTTGACCATGCAACCAAATCTTTATTTTATTTTTAGGATTTATTGTAGAAGACTCAACTGTATATTCAAGCCAGCCTATATCAAATATATAGTGCTTCTGCAAATATAAAATAAGCTTTCCTTTATGCTAAGCTCTCCTGAACCATCCAGCACATCTCAGGCAAAGATTCCATTCCCCATGGAATCATCATTCAAACTGCTCATAAGTCCAACATCATATTGACTCAGATGCATTTCAGCTTCAGACTGTCAAATTTCCCTTGCTCTGATTTCCCTTTATTCATGTTTTTTCTTATAAATTTCATATTTGGATCTAAGACTAACTTATCTTTAGCAATGTACAGATCAGGAACCACCTGATCCGTTACATCACCCCCCCCGTGAAGATCAGAATCCCTGGGCCATCTCCAGGCACTGCACGCCAACCTCTCCCATTTTCCACGTCATCTCCTCCTTTGGATCACCTTTCCACTTCACTTGCGCATGTGGCCAGCCCTTTGCCCATCTCCTAAGCTCTGGATCTGGTGCCCTGCACTGATCCGCCTGTCACTTCTGGTAGGCCATTGCCTGTTCCAAAAGTCCCCATAACTTCTCCTTGGCATCCATCTGGGCACATGTCACCTCATCTGGACCCATGTACACTCCATCCACAGCTCCTCTGGACACTCTTCATAGATCTGTCTGTTGCTTCTGGTGGGCCACCACCCACTCCAAACTTCCCCATCGCTCACCCTTGGTATCCACCAGGGCAAGTGCCATCTTGTCCGCCCCTCAGCACACGCCGTCCATGGCCCTTCTGGACGCTCCTTGTGGATCTGCCTGTTGCTTCTGCTGGGCCACCGCCCACTCCGCACTTCCCCATAGATTTCTTTTGATATCCACCATGGCTGTGCCATTTTGTTCGCCCTCTGGTACAACTCATCCACAGCTCCTTCAGACGCCTTTTGGGTATCCGCCTGCTGCTCCTGATGAGCCACTGTGCGTGCATACTCCTCCATTAATTTTCCTCAATATCCGCCATGGCATGCGCCATTTCATCCACCCCCTGGTACACTTCCTCCCCAGTTCCTCCTGACACTTAAGCCAACCACACCTGACACTTCACTAGTGACACTTCTTTTAATCACTGTAGACCCATTCCTTCCCTTTCAGAACCTCCACTTCCTTTAACTCACAGTCAGTCCATTCCTCCCCTTCCAAAACATCCACCTCCTTCAACACACAGCCAGACCATTCCTCCCCTTCTGAAACATCCACCTCCTTCCACTCACAGCTGAACTAAGAAACAGTTGATTTGAGTCTAATGTAATGAACAAGTTCTCACCAATATTCCCTAAGGAAATTGGTAAGTAAGAGCCACATAACTGACTCTACTAGGGACCAGCCCTCCAGAGCCAATCCATGAACACATCCGCTGAGTCTCGCCATTGCCATGTGCCCTCAGATCCCTGTCACACGCTGTAGGAGGAATCCTGAGTTACACGCCAACGCCATACCATGCCCACTTTTGGAGCCTATGTCTTCCAATCTGATTATTCTATTTTTAAAATAAATTACTCTTTTCAACCAAACAACCAAATCTTTATTTGATTTTTAGGATTTATTGTAGAAGACTCGACTGGCTATTCAAGCCAGCCTATATCAAACATATAGTGCTTCTGCAAATATAAAATAAGCTTTCCTTTATGTTAAGCTCTCCTGAACCATCCAGCACATCTTGGGCGAAGATTCCGTTCCCCGTGGAATCATCATCTAAACCACCCATAAATCCGACGTCATATTGACTTGGATGCATTTCAGCTTTGGACCATCAAATTTACCTTGCTCTGATTTTCATTTATTCAGGTTTTTTTTATAAATTTCATATTCAGATCTAGTACTAATTGATCCTTAGCAATGTATGGATCAGGTACCACCTGATCCGTTACAGTAGGGAGTTGCAAGATCAGGGGAAAATTTGTAGGGACTTGGCATGATAAGCCCAATTGACCAAAAAGAGAGCTACATTTACCAATATGAATGGGATGACCCAGTTAATACAAGGCTCATGGGGCCACATTGTAGATGTCATGGGTGTTTGCCAAGAAAAATTGAACTCTAAATAAATTTGGGTATAGGAAGATTTTTAATAAACTTAAATTAAAAGACTCAATGTTAATTTTCTCAGTGTTATGACTGCTTAAATAGATTATTGATTTAGGGAATAGCTTAGGAAAGTGAAGGATTGGGACCCTTGAAATTTTACCTAACCTAGTAAACTTTAAGTGAGAGGGGGAAATAAACTTATTTTTGAACTAACTTCAAAAGAGATTTGGTGGCAAACCAAGTCACTGTCAGTTTTTCCTCAGATGCCCAAATTAAAGTTTTACCACAGTTTTGATGGTTAGCATGATGGCATATTACCCAATGGGCAATGGGGCCTCCTAAGGCTACCCCACTTAGGGGCAGTCCAAAAGATCAGGAATGAGTTTGGGATGCCTAACCTGCCCATACTCAGCCACTTTAGCATCCATTTGACCAAGCAGGAATCATTGGGTGAAGGTCTTAATATTTGTGAGGAGGGTTCTGAGCTGGTGGCAACTTTCAACTATGGCTTATTGCCATCAACAAGTTCTACCAACAATTTGATATTAGATATATTCTTCATAGGAGGTAAACACCCATTGTTCTTTGTTCCATATATTTTGGGGCAGGTTTCAAGTCAGTGACATTTCCCAATGGCCTGATGCCATTGGCAAGTTTTTCCAAGGATTTGATATTTGACACTCTATTTACCAAAAGTACATGCCCATCAGGCTTTCTTGCCAAGGGTTTGGGGATCACAGACCTTAATTTTGAAGGCTTGTTGCCATCAACTACATGTGGACCATTTGCCCTATGAGGATTCTAACTTTCTGATATTTTGGTGCAAATTCCTTGATTTTCTGTACTAGTTTGTCTAAAGTAAAGTGGGACAGGTGGAAGGGTCTTCAAAAGAGAGCTGTTGCACATTGCTCATTTACATGTGCAAGGTTGCCCTGTGGGATGAGAGGGGCAGCTGGCCTTTTCAGACCCTTTTTTAAAGGGAATGAGAATTCCACCTGGTCCAAGCAGAGGGGGTGCTCCCCCAGACATACAATTATTGTACTTTTTACTTTTTTCTTTAACTCACAATCTTCTTTGTCCTGAAATCTTGTATCCTTTTTTTAGTACTAAATGGTCCCGACCTGAGGGAAGGATTCATCAATGTTTATTAAATTATGCTGGGCTCTTAAGAGCCTGAGGTGAGGAAGGGGAGGGAGGAGGCATCAAGAAGGGGAGGGGGTTTGCGCGCCAGAGCCGTGCTGCAGTGCAACTGAGTGGGGGAGGGTTGGCGACATAGTGCAGATCTTCAGGGCCATCTCAAAGTGTACCTGAAAGTGGGTGATCATGTGTGGAAGGGTCCACACCTGTTGGTCAAAGGCAGCATGAAGGAAGGAGTTATGGATGGTCCAGATGGCTGTGGCATAGGCGAGGACACGGAGGGGTTGGTGGCAACCAGGCAATGTCTGCTCAAACATGAGGACTTGCACAGGGTGTCCAGACCAGGGCTGAGCATGGAGGAGCGCGCGGGCCTTTGGCCAAAATGCAGCGACACCTGGACAGGTGAAAAAACGATGGAGGTGGGAGTCAATAGGCTCCGCAAAGTGGGGGCAGCTTGGGTGCTGGAAGGTAGGGCCAGTCCGGTCCCCTGTCCTGTATGAACAGTGGTGCACCCTCCATAAGGTGTTGGACACCTTTGCTGACAGGATGGGGTGATAGACATCCTTCCACAATTCCTTAAGGTCGAATCTCACGAGGGAGGGAGGAGCTCAAGGAGTCTTGGGCGGATGGGAGGACGATCTTGGGGGTTGAGGCGAGTTGTGACAACTTGTCCATTGTGCATAATTGCATGGCGACGGGGGCTGAGGCCAGGGCTGTCCCTTCTGTATGGGAAGGCATGGTGGATCCGCGCGCCTACTCGTTTCAGGGCAAGGAGAGCCTGGTTCCAGTAGGGGAATAAGGATGGTTTCAGGCGATGGCCTGGGTGGTTTGTGAGCCACTCCCCTAATGAGGTCAGAGATGCTCTAAGAAGACCCAGAGCTGCTGACACTGACTGGCGGAGGGCGGGCGCCCATTGGGGCATGGGAGTCGCGTCCCAGCAGACAATCGGCCATAGGAACTTCAGGAAGATTGTGGTGGCATGGGATCCCATGTCCAGAAGCCCTAGGCCCCCTTCATTGCAGGGTTAGGCAATGGTTGAGAGGGCCATTTGTGGATGGTTTGAGCCCCAGATCCAACAGCGGAGGAGTACATTGAGCCGCGTATAAAAGGCATATGTGAATGGGCAGACGTGCGCTAGGAACCAGACTTTGGAGAGGAGGAACACATTGGCCATCAGAGCTCGACCCTAGGGGGTGATGTGCCGCCAGTTCCAGCTGGCAATCCTAGAGTTAACTGCTGCGAGGAGCAAGTCCTCATTGTCTTTTAGCGCAACTCCTTGTTTGTTGGTGAGAACGCCCAGGTGGCGGAAGGTACCATGCACAGGTTCAATACCAAATGGTGGGGGAAGGTGGGGGAGCCAACCTGTACAACTGTTGTCTTGGAGGTGTTGACCATGGCGTTGGACGCCTTGATGTACCTCTCAATGGTCACAGCAGCGAGGGCAACATCCCCAGGGCAGCCAAATGCAATGGCGGTATCATCTGCAAATGCCATGGTGCGGGTGGGGGCTTTACCTGGGACCAGAATCCCTGTTAGCTTGTCCTGTAAGGAGGCCAAGAGAGGGTTGATGGTGATGTTAAAAAGGATAGGGCTCAGGGGGTCCCCTTGCTGGAGACCTTGTCCAACTGGTACTGCCACTGTAAAACCCATTGGCGCCAGGACTCTGGTGTGGAGCTGGTCATAGAGCGCTGATATCCAGCGCCTAGCTGCGGGGGGAGATGGAAGCAGGCCAGGGAAGCATCAATATACTTCCAGGCCACCCAATCATATGCTTTCTCCATATCCAGGAGAGCCACAAAGCCATTCACCTTATGAGAGTTAGCAGTCAAAGTCACGTGAAGGTCATTATAGTTGTCCCATAATGACCTCCCCGGAATAAAACCGTGCTGGGATGGGGAGAGGCGAGGTGACACCCATTTGGTGATGCAGTTGGCCAGAAGCTTCGTGAAGAGCTTGTGGTCTGTGTTGATCAACGCTATGGGGCGCCAGTTCGCCAGGTTCTCACGGTCTGACTTCTTGTGAATGAGGGTTGTGATTGAGCCTCTGGAGTCGGGGAGGACCTCGCCATTCACCAAGAGTGCAGCGAAGAGGTCGCGGAGGGTTCTGGCTATCACCGCAGGTTCCAGAAGGTACACCTCGAAGGGTATTCCATCTGGGCCTGGGGCTTTAAGCCATGGAGATTTCAGAAGGGTTTCCATCACCTCCTGGATGGAAATAGGCGCCAGTAGAGCCTCATCAGCCCGTGGGTCAATGGGCGGCTCTGGAGCCCGCCACAGGAAGTCTTGGATGTCCGATGGGTCCACCTGGGTGGCATGGAAGAGGCTGGAGTAGAAGCGGTGTAGTTCCTGCGTGATTTTCTCCTTATCTGAAGTGGTTGTAGTGCCAATCTTCAGTGCAGTAATATCCTGCGCTGTTGACTGGGCTTTCTGTTTCTGAAAGAAGAAGTGGGTGGGGCGTTCCCATTGAGCATAGTAATGAGATGTTGTAAAGTTTGCTGCCCATTCTTCCTGCAGTGTGAGCTCCAAGCGGAGTGCTTCCTGCGCCGCTTCCCAGTCTTCCAACCAACTGAGAGAGGGCGAAGGCTGGCAGTTTCTCTCCAGATGTCTGATTCTGGCTTCCGCCCTTTTGACTCTGGCGCGAGCTGCGGTCATCTGGGCTTTGTCACAGTTGTAAGCAACGCGGGTGATGCCCTCCTTGGTCACCGCCCATCTAGCCTTGTGGTCAAGCAGGTGGGGTGGGGGAGGTGAGAGTCTCCCAGATGGTCATAGACAGCTTCTCCTTAGTGAAGGGGTTGTTGAGAAGAGCTGGGGCAACCCTAGGCCAGAACCTACATGACAGTCTAAGCGTGGTGGTGAGGACAATGGTGAGTGACCTGTGATCACTCAGATGGTTGTCATGAGAGATGGGAGAGGAGACGCGGCCAATTAGCAGGGGGCCAATCAGTGCCATATCTATGCGTGACGCTGACTGGAAAGCTCCTCCATCATACTGGATCCTAGTCATGCAACCTAGGCCAGACGCGGAGGGTGGAAGCGCATCCATAAAGCCACTCAGGCGAAGGAAATCCTGGAGGCGACTTGATCCAGGGCGTTCCTTTGCTGCAGGGGGATAAGAGTCATGGACGCGACTTATGGTTGTGTTGAAATCTCCCAAGAGGACTGTATTCCGTGGGAGATTGAGTTGGACGAGCTCTTCCAAGAGCCAGTTTTGCTCCTGACCTGCATTAGGCAGGTAGATGCTTGCAGCGAAGAAAGAGAAGTCAGGAGTGGTGAGTTTGGCCAGTATGAGGCGGCCACCTAGATATTGTGAAAAAGAATGGGTTTTAACCTGGGGATTCAAAACAATAAGGGCGGCATGGTTTGTCCAGAAGGAGTTGCCTCCAAACTGTTCATTCCATGCAGATTGTTCGTGGGGGAGGATATGGGGCTCCTGGACAGCAGCGATGTCAATTTGTGCTGACCTGAAGTTGTGGAGGAGGCGGGCTCTCCACTTAAAGTCCCACAACCCATTCGCGTTGATGGATTGCAGGGCCAGGGTGCTGCCATGGGGACTCATAGCTGTTCCCCTCCATGTCCTGGGAGGTTGCCAGCGCTTAAACCTGCTGCTGTGAGGTGGCTAGTTTTGAGTCCTTTAGCTTGACTATTAGCTGCAATCCGTGAGGAGCGTCGAGGGTTCTGAGGGGAAGGAGAGGGTGGGGGGCGGAGGACCCAGTAAGCCAGCCTAGGATGCTGCCCCCGCTCCATTGCAGGGGAAGGACCTGAGGGTGCTCAACGGCGACCTCCGCGGTGTCCCCATTTGATGAGTCTGAGTCCATATTCACTTCCTCCAACACTGCAAAGGAGCCGCGCAAAATGGACTGTGGGGTTGGGGTAGGACTCTTTGAGGTGGCACTTCTACCGCAGGCCGCGGGTTGCCAGTCCATGCTGGTGGGCATAGCTCCATTGGGAGCTGAGGGTTGATGCGATAAATCGCTGGTGGAGGTTGGTGGGGGTGCCGCGGAGCCCTGAGTGGGGGTGGCTGATGAGGGGCGCCCTGTGGGAGATGCCTTGCGCTTGGTGAGAGAGGGAGTTGACTCTGGGAGATTGGAGGGGGTGCCCACTGGAAGGGGGCATGAGCACAAAGGTATCCCATACCAATAGTGGGGTTAGCTGTTTCAACTGCTAGGCGTAAGGCCTCAGGGGACAGGTCTTGAATGGGAACCCATTGTGTGGGTTGTGGAATTGCTGCTGTGGCCACGTGGGATCATTTTTGGCCTGGTTTAGGCCCCTGGGTGGTGGCTAAGAGGGCTTGTTTTTGAGCTGTGCAGCCACTATACAGGTGTCCAAGGGCGTTACACCATGAACACCGGGGGCGCGCCTGATCAGGGTCGACAAAAAAGATCTCAGGGCATGCCCCAACTACTGCCACATGAGGAATAACCTCAATGTTGTGGGATACAGTGGGGGAGGGGATGAACAACGCCCTAGCAGTGCGAGCTCTTTGGGTGGGAGCATAGTAAGAGGGGACACTAAAGTCCACTGAAAGAACAGACCCAAACTCCATTAAACCACGATGGAGTGCCAGTTTAAGAGACTCAGGATCAACAGTCGTTGGTAGGTTGGAAAAAGTAACCCATGAAATTTTCTCCAGGTGAGAGCATGTGCGGGAGACATGAAGAGATCCACATGAAATAATGACCTGGAGGGTGGCAGCATGGTCAGCAAGGGCAGCTTCAGTGAAGCCCACATCGATGTAGTGGCCCTCCACTGATTCATGGATGGTGGTGTTAATTGGGAATGTCTCCACAATTGCTGCAAAGTATGAGAAGTAATCCTCCATATAGAATTCAACAGGGTTATGCCTATATTAAAGGTGAATCGTGTGGGAGAGGGTTGAGCAAGGTAGAGCTTTTTGTGCTCTAGTTTCAGCCTATTTCTTTTTAACATCAGCAATAAATGCCACTTCATGGGGATCAGCTTTTATTAGCATTAGTGCCAGAGATTTTTGCCATGCCACAGTGGCTCCTTTGGTACATTTGTGTTTGCTTTGGGCTGCAATCGTGGATTGAATATGAGCTGGTGGTTTGGATAAGTTTGCAGAGTTTCCCTGTTGCTGGAATATTTGAGCAGTTGCTGGCAGCATATTGAATTGAGGGGCAGATTGTTGGGCCTCACTAAATTGGGGAGGCCCATCCAGATTAGAATTAACTCCAGCCAATTGGGAGGAGGGCGATATATTATCACTATCCTGATCTATTTGGGTAAATTCAGCTTGAGTATTTGCTGTGATTTTGTGGGCAAAACTCACTGGCTGATTGGTGAATTGGTTATTTTCAGTATATGGAGATAAAGTGCTGACTTGAGAAGTGCCAATTATATAGTTTAAATGGGTTAGATTGGAACTGGTGTGAAGTTCCAAAATCCAAACCATTTGAATCCCCATTGGGAAAAGTAGATTATCCTAATTTGGTGCTTAGTGAACCAGAATATGCAGCTAATCCAACCTTATATCTGAGGGTTTGGGGGCCAGGTAGCTGGGTATTGCCCCTCATGGGGGGAGCCAGAAACATGGCATCAGCAATAATAGATGGGGATGAATTAGCTGATACAATGGGGGAGGTGAATGCCTGGATAGGCTGAATTATATTCAACTGAGCAGATGCCATTAAAACAGCGTGGGTGATAGCCTCCTTGGTTGGAGGGGGCCCAGTGGGTTGGTGGGAGGTAGCGCATGCAGAGCTGTTGGGTATACAGGTTGCAGAAGTGCGATCAGGTGAACTGGCACTAGTTGAAGTAGCTCCAGGGTGGGGGTGGTGCCTGCTTTCACAGCCGCTGCTTGAGAGCGGGTGATTCTGGTTGACCCTGAGGTGGGTAACTGGGGGTTGCTTCATTTGGGGGTGGTGCTAGCTCTTTTGGCTGAGCCCGCAGGATCTTTTGTGGGGTTTCCCACCATATTTGCTGATAGTTTTTATAAATCTCTTTAGTGGAGCTAAATTTCAAGGCTGAATTGATTTTCAAAAAGTGATGCTTAGCAGAAAGAGGTAATTTGAAATCTTGTATCCTTCATTTAATACTATCTAAAAGTTTATTGATGAGATTTTGTATAATTATTAAGGTCAGATGATAATATAATATATAACCATAATTTTTTAAATTTTTAGCAAAATAAAAAATTTTGTATGTAATAAGTGAAATTTTTATATGTTTTAATGACAATCAGTATATTGTTAAAGCTGAGCAGTTTGATATTTGGTCAATAGTTTAAATGGTTTTTCCAAGTGGCTGGTGGTCATTTGGTTAATTATCAAGTTAATCGTTTTATTTAAAGGTGTAAGCTGGTGAAATTTCAGAAAAGCAAGACTAAAAGGCCCAGAATAGCTTTTGCTCTCTAAATTATAACGTTTAAAATTCAAACTGATGATTGGCCAAGGCTACAATCACAATTTTTGAGCCTTCCACGATGATTAGCTCAATTCAGGATAGTCTTCATCATGCACCATTAAAATAAGCAGCCAATCAGCTGCTGGTCAGTTTTTTGCTTGGAGCCATTGAATTCGGAAGTGACATCATTGTTCGGTTTCAAAAGCTGGTCACATATATAAAAGAACGTCGGGATAAAAATATATAATTTTTAAATTTGAATTATTTGATTAGCTGTTATCCAAGGTGAGAGTTTCAATTAGTTTAACCGCTTCTCATTAGGTAAATTTCTGATAGAATAATAACGTCGCTAAATTTGGTGCATCAATATCACATCGGAGTTAAACATTATCTATAATAATAAAAGCAAGTGTGTATCTGTGTGTGCGATGTCCGGCCGGAACTGCGGCATGCAGAGTCTTAAAACTTCTGATATAGGTGGATGGGAGGGGGTCTGTGTGCACCTCAAAGCCGGTTTTTTAATTTTCATAATAAAATAAAAAGTTTTATATGTAAGAAGTGAAACTTTTATGTTTTTATTGGAAATCGGTATATTGTTACGGCTAAGCAATTTGATATTCGGTTGATTTGATAGTTTAAATGGTTTTGCCAAGCGGTTGGCGGTTTTGAGTTGATTAATAAGCTTGATGATTTTAGTAAGTAGTTAGTGATTGGTTGATACGATAAGTTAACTGGTTTGGTAAGTTGTTGGTGGATTTGGTTGTTTCAATAAGGTTAGGTTTGTTTTACGAATACGAAGCGGATGGAAATTGGCTGCTTTGGTATATTCAATGGTTTTAGTTATTAGTAAGTGGCTAATGGTTTTGGTTTCGATTTTTAAATTTAAACTTTATTCGAGGTGGGCCGACCTGGGGACGATACCGCACTGATGAGGGGAAGTGAAGAAAATGGGAAAAAGAGGATAAAACCCGGAAAACCTCCATGCGCGGCATATGATAGGCCAGGAACTCCATGAACCGCCTTTGCTATTCGCTATCTCGGTTCGGGGCATTGGTGCGCAACGCCAACACAGTCATAATCGTCCCCTACCCAAAGTTCACTACCGGGATCGAACTCGGGGAGGCAGCGGTAGAGGTCCCTGTTTTGGTTTCGATTTTAAGTTTAGTTTTGCGAGGCAGTTGGTGATTGGTTGATTTGGTATGCTCAATGGTTTTAGCTAAGCGGTTTGGTGGTTTATCATATGGATTATCTGATAAAGTTTAAACACCATAGCAACGCACAGGAACCTTGATGTTAGTTTTATATAATCTTAAAAAAGCCTGCCCAATTTGGCTCCCCTAATTAATAAAATACTTTTGGCAAGTTAAGTAGAAGTTGATTTAGTATTTTGGAAGACATCGCGTACACAATAATTTTATATAGAGACTAGCCGTTTACTCGTGCTTCGCTACGGTGTCTATAAAATTAAAGATTTTCAATCAATTAATTTAGATTTTATATTATAGACAAACAAAACCACTCAGCCAAATCCAATTGCTCAATCGAATCAACCAAAAACCACCAACCACTTGGCAAACCTAACTGAAATTATCAAAACAACCAATAACTAATCACCCCTCAAAGCTAAACTGTGTCCTATCGATTCAAACAAAAGCCATCAACCACTCGGCCAAACAAAAAAAGCCTATCGAATCAATCAAATAACACCAACCTGCTACCCGAAACATCTCTTTATACTTAAAATCATTGAGCAAGTGACATATCTTCCAAACTACTAAATCAACTTCGACTTAACTTGCCAAAAGTATTTTATTAATTAGGTGAACCAAATTAGGCAGGCTTTCAAAATTTATAAACCTAACATCCAGATACCCATGCTTCGCTACAGTATTTAAAGTTTATCAGATGATAAGCTCACATTGTAGCCTATAAGCTGTGCCAGCACTACTCTCGAGCCACTCAGACTAACAGCTCCACTGTTGCTCTCGGGCTGGTGAGTTGATTATCCTAGCTACTTAATCTACTTAAACTCTAATATTGATTTTTGTTGAGTTTCAGGTGAGCAATTTGGTGAATTATTAGATAATATTCGCCAATTCTCACCAACTCACCCAAATAGATTGACCCTATCATACTCGATAATTTCAGATTTGATCTTATTTGCCAATTCTCACCCACTCACCCAAATAGATTAAACTTATCTGACTCGATTAGCTTCAGGTGAGCAATTTGGTGAATTATTCAATGATATTTGTCAATCTTCACCCACTCGCCCAAATAGATTGAACCCATCAGGCTCGATAATTTCAGATTCGATAAGATTCGTCAATTCTCACCCACTCACCCAAATAGATTGACCCTATCAGACTCGAAGGTTTCAGATGTCAGTCAGTGAGTGAGTGAATGTGTTTTATTAAGTAGATGTTTTGGGAAGCAGTTTGGGTTTTCTGATTGATTTGATAAGTTTATTTTATTTGGCCGAGTGGATGATGGTTTTTGGTCAATTCGATAGGATACAGTTTAGCTTTGGGGTGATTAGTTTTTGGTTGATTTGACAAGTTTAGTTAGATTTGGCTGAATGGTTGGTGGTTTTAGATTGATACGATTGAGCAATTAGATTTGACTGAGTAGTTATTGCTTAACCAAATATAAAATCTAAATTAATAAATTCGAATCGCCTGAAGTTCTGACACCGTAGCGAAGCACAGGTAATGAATGCTAGTCTATATTAATAAAAGCAAGTGTGTATGTGTGTGCGCAATGCCCAGGCAAAACTACAGCATGTATTTTTGAAAATTTGGCTGTAGGTAGATGGGAGGGGTCCATGTGCACCTCGAAGCCGGATTTTAAATTTTTATAATAAAATAAAACGTTTTATATGTAAGAAGTGAAAATTTGTATGTTTTTATTGAAAATCGGTATATTGTTATGGCCGAGAAGTTTGATAATCAGTTGATTCGATAGTTTAAACGGTTTTGGGAGCGGTTGGTGGTTTTGGGTTGGTTAATAAGCTTAACGGTTTTTTTGGCGTAGAGAGTCTTGCTTGGTGCTTGGTTATCAGAAATCCAACAATAGGGAAATTATATCACTAATATAATAAATATAAGTAAACTTTATAAGCTTAATAAATATGGATTTTTAAAGTTTTTATTAGCATCACCAGGGATCAGATAGAAAAGTCCCTCTTGACCTTGAATCATTCAGTATTTAACTGTATTGAGCTTTGAGGAAAATTCAATAATAAGTTTGGAATAGCTTAGACTAGTCTACAAAAAGGAAATATGTGAAGTTAGCCTATTGAAGCTCAGAAAACTTGCTTCATTTAGATAAAACAATGAATGGGAAATTATTTTGGGGTAAGATGTAACTGTGGGGTAATGACTTAAAATATTTGAGCCAATCCCCTTTCTAGAAAAATATTTCACCTTGGGGCCCCAGCCAAACCTATAAAAGGTGGTGGTTCCCATGTAGGTGCTGGAATAAGAAAGGTAGAGGCTGGGGGAGATCCCACCAATGGATGTCCCATAGTTTGCCACAAAGTCAGAGTAATCTGACTGCTAAACTTTAAGTTAATTGCCCACAAGGTATTCAAACTAGTGTTACCCTGATTAGCGAGGTTCCACCAAGAATCAGCCAGGGTCTTTTGGCCAAATTCCTCACTATTAATATTAGAATTGATCTGAGGAGGATGCTGAAGTGGCAGCACAAACTCCTCTAATTTATAAAAAAACCCCATTCCCACAACCCGTACTCGCCTCCCTTCAGACACCACGCTAGTGGTATCCTTTGCAAATCTCCCATCCCACCTTCCACCCCAGGTTTTGTATGACCAGTTGGTCGCGGGGCTCATGGCTTATGGCACTCAGCCCAACCTCATCTTTGCCATTCCATCTGGTGCAGAACGCCTTGCTGCTCCTCGTGCAACAGCCACCATCATACCACACCACCCTACCATAGCCCAACAAATCCCACCCCGCGCTAGTGTGGCTGCAGCGCCAGATCATTTCTTTTGGGCTCAGGTCAATAATGGTAGGCAGATTTGTTCCCTCTGCTTTGGCATTGACCATGCAAAAAGAGCGTGCCCTAAGGCCAAATCCGCTGATGCAACTTCTGAGCCCCCTCTGGAGGTTCAGTATGGGGCACTTTGCTGCCCCCTCCCACCCTCCAATCTCATTCAGTGGGCCCACATGGAAAATCAGCCCCATCCAAAACCTCCATCCTCACTCTCCCACCTAAATCTAAGCCAGCCAATCAGAGCAATGCTTGGACCAACATTCACACCCAAGCAGCTGCCCAAAGCCCAATCCTACCCACTCAAATTTAAATGCCACTATTCCAGTGAACCAAAATCCATGGGATCTATTGGCTGAAACTGACAAATCAGGTAATATCCTCATTAGTAAGCATACGGGTCAACCTCTCTGCCATGGCAATTATGGTTGGGCAGAATTTTTCTTCCCGACTTCGATGAAACCCCTACCCCTCGCCATTTCGCTCCTCTACCCAATACAGCCCCCTTCCAAAGTGACCACCAGCTCGCCTTAGCTGCGGTGGCCTCTCCTCATTGCCCAAAACTACGCACCGCGGTGGCCCAGTCAGTGGCTCAGCTCCAGCATGGCCTGCCCACCATCTTCTTCTCCCCCCCGACTTCCCTGAATCTCCCTGCAGTGACATCTCAAAACTATTTGATGATGCTGAAATTGCTGTTATGAATGTCGCAACGCTTGCTTCATTCAACCCCTCAGCCAAAATCACCCGCCACAGTATCTCCCTTTTCACCCAACTTCCTGAAGCCCGCAAAGAAGCTGAAGTTCTCCTCGCAGCTTTTGTTGAAACACTTTCCCATCATTATCTTGATGCAGAAGTGGAAAACTCCTACTACGCTGACCTCAGCCCCCACTATGCAGATGCCCCAACGCCCTGGCTCTCTGCTCTGATCCGGTACTATAACCAACACCCCTTGATCGAGGTGGGTCTTTCTGAAAACCAACCCCCTGACCCCTCCTCACCCTCTGCCATGGTGGGTTAAGCAGTTTCTGCTTCCCACCTGGTTAGTAGTTTGTTTTACCATTTTGAGTGTTGTGATCGGTACTGTCTGTCCCCTGGTCAGAATACCTTGAATAAATCTAAATATTAGAATTGGTAGCATCATTGCAGACTAATAAATGTCTGACATTTCCCCTTCTCAGCTGATTTGAACCCATAACATTTCTATCTAATAGCTGAGAGGACAAATGTCTGGCAAACATATTATCTCTTGAATAAGTGAACCAAAAATTACCAACTTATTATAAATATTCTATAAAATTAGGGAACTGTCATAATCTATTTTAATAAAAATGATTAAAATAAAAGTTATATATAAGATTGGGAAAAATATAAGGTTCTAACAGAAATTATATCATTTCAGCTGAGCAGTTTGATGTTATTCAGTTTAATTTTATAGGTTTATAGGTTTTGATAAGCAGTTGGCATTTTTTAGTTGCTTTAAAAGTTCAACAATTGATTTTGACTGGGTGGTAGTTAGTGAATTTTGGTTGATTTAATGGACTCAATGATTTCAGTTAAATGGTTAATGTTTTAGTTAATTTGATAGGTTTAATTGGATTTGGATGACTGGATGGTAATTTTATATTGCTTAAATATAATTTGATTTCTTAATTTTATTGATAGCCATATATAAATATAAAAAATAATTGGTTAGCTTCATATGGTAAACTTTAAATCCACAAACAAATTTGTGTAACTGGGTATCAACAAGAATTAGCCTAAACTTATTTTTACAAAAGTATCTTTCTGTTTATTTATTTATATAGGATATATTATCACATGAACAAATAAACCAAAAAGCCTTAAACTTTTTTAAAACTACTTTATAAAGTTTGGGGTTATTAATATACTATTTTTAATAAAATAATATGAATTTTGATATCATTTAATATAGAATCTAAAATTATATGTTTCTAATGGAAATTATATAGCAATTTGGCTTAGCATTTTCATATTCATTTAATTCAATTTCTCATAGGTTTTGTTAAGTGGCTGGTAGTCTTTAGCTGATTTTGTAAGTCCAACAATTGGTTTTTGCTGAGTGGTGGTTCATTTTTGGTTGATTTGATGGGCTCAATAGTTTCAGGTAAGTGATTGATGGTTAGTTAATTTGGCAGGCTTTTTATTTGACTGAGGTAAGCTGACCAGGGGACAGACATTACCAAATATATGTGAAACTAAGAGAATAACTAAGAAATATAAAAATTGGGCACCCCAGTGTACTCAAGTTACCCCTGTTGCCAGTGGGACTGCCAGGTATGGGGGGTTGGTGCACTACTCTGAGGAGGTTTCCCCTGCTATGGAGCAGGTGTGAAGGAAAGGGTCTGTGTGGAGGAACCAGAGTGGGAATCATGATTCTATGAGCGCTTTTTGTCTTGGTCTCATAAACCATAGAGTCAGGCTTGGAAGTGCTCTAGTAAGTGGACATGGAATCTGTTAATAATCCCATGAATGGTTGGGACCGTGCCCTTGAACGCATCTAATGCAATTGTGTGTATTGTCCACATTGCAATGGGTATTATTAGGGAGCGGAGTGTAGATGGGATTGGTGACTTGATCTGGAGCGCAAAGATACTCTTTGATATCAAGAATTCCTGTTTGTTTTGAATATTGAGCAGGCGTGCGACTTCCTGCCATATAGCTTTGGTTGGAGGGCATGTTTCTAGGCGGTGATTTAGGAATCCCTCCCCTCCACATACTGCACATGTTTTGTGGAGGGAGTTGGAGCGGTCCACCATCCTATAGGTCCTTCTCAAACAGCGCCAGGCGTTAGCTCTTATCCTTGGTTGTAGGAGTGGGTGGTGTGTCATTTTCCACATTGCTTTCTGTGTGGTTAAATCATAGGGAATGTCCAGCATATCTAGGTATTCTATCCTAGCTATGCTTGGGGTTGTTGCGAGCATATCCCTCTGGGGGTGGTTTTCTGGGTTTCTTAATTTGAATTGGGGGCTGGGTCATCCCCTTCCCTGTATAGTACCCATGTTCTCTATGGTCCATCCCATACGGTGGATAGTTCAGAGGATATGTTTGAAATGAGGGGAGGTTCCATGTGGACCCGTTGCAGTAGGGTGCTTGGCAAGGTATGAAAGTAGTCTGGGTGGACTATGTGGGTTGGTTAATTTGAGCGCCTGTGCAAAGTTAATCCTTGCTGCTCTGGACCAATGTTGTTGCGGGAGGTCTGGAGCAAGGATTTCCTTTATCCAGGTACCTAGGATGTGATTGGCATAGCTCTCAAAATCTATTAGTCCCATGCCTCCGCTTAAGCGTGGGCCAAATAGTGTTTCCATCCGTATAGGAGGGTGAGAGCCAGGCCACAGCCAGCCCTGGATAAGCGCGCGAATTAAGGTTATAAAGGTAGGTGAGAAGGCTATTGCATGGGCCTGGTACCACAGTATTGGGAGGATGAGCGAGTTAGCAACTGTAACTCATCCTGTTAATCCTGGGGTTCTTTCCTTGAGGGAGGTGACGCGTTTGGATACCTGTTGTAACAGGTTACTTTCCATTGTCTCATTAGCATATCCCCCTGATTCTAGCCAGATTCCAAGGTGTCGGACAGGAGTGGTGGTGGGAGGTGTTGCAAAGGGTAATATAATTGAAATTTTCTTTGAGTGTTGGTGTGAGGTTCTGATGTTGTGGCCCAATTGTTTGTGTATTTGCCTAAGATGATGATTTCTGTCTTCCTTTTGTTGAGCGATGCATTGCTCACCTTGGAGTATTCCTCTAGAGTGTGTTCCAGCTGTTGGGCATCTTCATTGTTTGCTATACCTGCTACGCAGTCATCTTCAAAGGCCAGTATCTTGACTGTTGGTTGTCCTTGTGCGGTTATCCCCATGAGACGTGAGTCAGTTACTCAGAGGAGCGGGTCAAAGCTGAAATTGTATAGCAGTGGGCTGAGGGGATCCCCTTGTTTGAGCCCTCTGTGTGGTTTAATCTTGTTTGTTAGGAATCCAGGGCCGCATACAGCCATGGTTGCAGATTCTGTTAGGAGCATCGCCCATTTTATGAATCTTGGTGGGAGTTTGAAGGCATGTAGACATTCTTTTAGGTATGGCCAGATAACACGGTCATACGCCTTTTCCTGATCCAAGAAGACCAGGGCACCAGTTGCTTTGGATTGGCAAATATTTGCAACAGGTTGAATGTTGTTCCATATTGAACGCCCTGGTATAAACCCAAACTGGTTGGGTGATAGGACGTCAGATGCAATTGTGCCTAATATAGCTGCTAGAATTTTTGTTAGAATTTTTGTGTCAGTGTTGGAGAGTGCAATTGGGCGCCAGTTGTCCAGGTCCAACTTTTCACCCTTTTTATACAAGGTTATAATGTAGGATTCATGGCCTCCTGGTAATAGGCGTGTTTCCAACAAACTCTGGTTCATTGATGCCAATAGGAGGGGGGCAATTTGTCGAAAATATTTTTTGTAAAATTTGTAGGGTATCCCATCAGGCCCTGGGCATTTCCTACGTGGTGCACCGCGAATTGTTTCCCAAAGCTCAACCCATGTGATAAGGGATAGTATATTGTAATTTGGTGGTGTACTTTGTATCTTGGCAGTTTGAATAAATTCTTTAATTTTTTGTGGATCTGTTAGCATATCATAATATAATTTGGTGTAGTAGCGGTGTACTTCCGCCTTGACCTCCTCAGGGTCAGTTGCCACAGTGCCATTGGTCTTGCGGACCTGTGTGCACGTGGGCTGGTTTCTGCAGGAGTGGAATTGGCAGAAAAAGTATGTCAAACAGGTTTCGCCTTCCTTTATGAACTTACCTTTGTTCAATACTTTGATTATGTATTGGTGTTCAAAGATGAGATTGTTAAGTTGGGCTGAAATTTCTGCCCATTTGCGTCCCCAATTAGGGCTATAGCCAGATCTTGGAGTATTTATTTCCAGATGGTCTAGTTCTGCCAAGGTACGCTTGATTGTGACTGTGTCCGCGGTGTACTTGCGTGATGCAATATGTCAGGTTTTGTTGATTAAATCTTTTTTGAAATTTTCCCATGTTCCAATGGGATCTGAAGTAAATGGGGCTGTGAATTCTGGGTTTGTAGCCTTGTTTTCAACTCAGCCAGATATCTCAGGCAATCTTATATTTTCTGGGTGAAGCTTTCTCCAAGGTGACACCTGTGTGTGGGATTGGGTTGGCGCTATCTGCACTGTAACTAATCAGTGATCAGAAAAATTGATCTTTTTTGTTGTAAATTTAGAGATTCTTGAGTGGTGGGATTGTGGGATGAGGATGTGGTTAATATGACTCATTGATATGAGCAGTCCCTCACATATGTTAGGTCTTGTCATATGGGGAAGGATTGGTGAATTGGGAGGAAGAGCATCCTGTAAGCCAAGAGATGCCTTCATTGTGCAATATTCAATGTGTCCAGGTGGGTATCCCCTGGGATTAGGCCATCGATCTGTATTGGGGTTATCCCAGCAGTTGAAATCGCCTAACATGATGATATCTGGTGGGAGGGTGAGGGTAGAAATTTTTTCTAAATTTTTTTTTCTCTCAGTTGCAGTGCACGGTGCATAGATACATACTAACGAAATTATTTCATCTTGGCATGTGATTGTTGCTACCAGGACTTGACCGTGCAAGTGTGATGATGAATTTGTAATTTTAAATTTTTTTTGTTGTTTTGGACTATCACCCCACAGTGAGATGTCCATACTGATTGTGATGGTGCGACCCTGGTTGACCAGGATTCTTCTTCCTCTTGTAGGCAGTGGGTTTCTTGGATGGCCAAGATGTCTACAAGAGGTTTTCACAGGAATGCCAGCTTTTTGGCTTGGGATGTATGAGCCCTGGCTCCCGCGATATTTAATGTCCCTATTGACACTGAGGTGCCTGTGGCGCCTCAGGAGCGGTTGGGAGGACCCTCTGGTCCTATCCCACCATGGCTCATTTTGCCATGCTCCGCGTCTGTACTCCAACTCTTTCACTGCCATTGTTGGTTCCCTTGATCTGACCCAATGATTCAAGGAATTGCGGTTTTTTGCATTTGCATCAACTTTTCCTGCACAGGTCTCATGTTGATTTGATGCGGGTTGTTGATTGGATTTTATATTTTTGAGGTTCAACTTTGTTGCATTGTGCACCACATTTTCACCCAAATTGCGGTTGCATTGTTCCTCAGTATGTGCATGACTGATGACGCTTTGTGGCTCAGTCTGGTTACTGTGAAAATTTTTGACCTGGGCATATTGTTCTGACTGGTTGGTTCGGTGAATATTTGTAATAACCTCCTGAATTTGTCCATGGTTAATGGCGGATTCCGCATGTGCCGCCGCTTCAGCCGCTGCTCTTTTGCGGGCTTTTTGTGCTGCTTTATGCTGTTTACTTGTAACTGGGTCCACGATGGAGTATAGTCTATCTTCACCCCAGCGGAATGGGTGGTGGCCATCAGTCATTTTGGTGAAGTTTTCATTATCTTCGTCCATAGCTTCTTCACAAAATCATTTTCCATTAAGCCCTCTTTTACTGGGCATGCATGTTCCTTATGGCCCAGTGAGACACAGTGGTTGCAAATGGGTGGTGCGCGTTCCAGTGTAACTTGGAATGCAGCCAACTGGCCCCCATCTGCAAAGTGAAATTCTGCTGCACGGGGAATTCTGGATAAATCCTCTTCCACTTCTGGGAAGGGGTTGATTACAGCGATAGCTTTGCCCATGCACAGGTCAGGCATTAAGCAAAATCGCTGTAATTCAAGTTGTTGGATTTCTCTGTAGGCCACAAGACCTTTGCGGAGCTCCTCCTCGATTACCATATAAGGAAGGTTGGTGGGGAGCAAGTCAAAGGAGATGAACAAAGTTTTTGCTTTGTTCCATCTGGTGCGCACGGTGCGCACAATTTTTTTGCCCTCAGGGAGGGCAATTTCCACGCAGATTTTTGCTGCAGCATCGGCTTCATCAGCTGTTTCAAAACCAATATCAATCCAGCCATGGCCCATGTTGTTGGTGGCTACGTACACCGCGTGAGGGAAAAGTGAGGGCTGTGCCTCACATGTTTTCTCCCACAGGGTTGGTGACTCATCCCCAAGGAAGAGTCTGATCCCATGTTCCACCTTTGACAAAGGTTGGTTGAATTGAATGTACATGTATTGCGCGTGCTTTAAAGTAAATACCATAAACCCAGATGGTGTCTGAGTTTGCAATTTCTTTGCAGATTGGGTTCCTGGTCCCCCTCCAGGGCGTTTCTTGCCCTTAGTTGCACCATTAAGCGCACCACTTGCCATGACGCTCGCCCATGTTGTATTATTTTTGTTATTAAAGTCACCCATCTTTCCTGTGTGTGATTATCCAAATTTGCTGTTTGAATCAAATCATAGTAACTAAAGTGATTGTTATGAGAAAGAAAAGCTTGTTGTTAATTTAGCAGGCTTAATTAATTTAAGCTAAATGGTTGGAAGTTGATTTATTTGATAGGTTTAATAGTTTATGAACTTTTTGTTGGCTATCCACCAATATAAAACTAAAATAAATTTAGAATCATCTGATAAGTTATAAATATCATAACAAAGCATGGGTATTCTACTAGTCTAGATAATAAAAGCAAGTGTGTATGTGTATGGTGTATGTGTGTGATGCCCAGCCAAAACTATGACATGTAGAGCTCTGAAAATTTGGCTATAGGTGAATGGGAGAAGGTTCTTGTGCACCTCAAAGCCAGATTTTAAATTTTCATAGTAAAATAAAGTTTTATATGTAAAAAATAAAAATTTTATGTCTTTAATAGAAATCAGTATATTGTTACAGCTGAGAAGTTTGATATTTGGTTGATTTGATAGTTTAAATGGTATTGGTGAGCGGTTGACAGTTTGGGTCAATTAATAAGCTCAAAGGATTTAATAAAGCAGTTAGTGATTGGTTGATCTAATAAGTTAATTGGTTTTGATAAGTCATTAGTGGTTTTAACATGATAATGTCCTATGGCTGGGGGTTATTCAAGTATGAGATCATAGCATGATGAGCTTAAGTTATTATGGGTGTGCATTGTTTTTGCATAGGCTGGCCAGTAAAAATCAACTAAAGTTAAAATGAATTATTGTAGATGGCAATCAGTAAATTTACTATAGATTGACCAATTAAATCAACCAATTAAATAAAATGAGGTAATGTAGATAGATATTAGAAGGTTTATCATATAATTGACTGATAAAATCAACTAAATGATAAAAACTAAATGAGAAAAAACTGCCAATCTTAAACCTGAAACATTGGACTAATCAAATCAACTGAACAATTGTATATATATTTTATAGGATATTTGTGTCAGGTTTATCTGAGATTGGTAAATAGTCTAGGAGTAGGTGTTAAAATAAAAATACATTTATAATGATTTATTTATAAGATGATTTCCTAAACCACCACAACTAAAATGTTACATAATTTTATAAAGTTAAATAAATTTGAATCTACCACTACTTGCATGTTGTCATACACAGTTTTAGTTAGGCTAATCCAACCATCACTTAAGTAATCTAACCATCTCAGGTATTATTCTTTTAAAAATTAAATGACAAAACACAATGATAATATCCTATTATAACAGTAGATAAAATGTTAAGAAAGTTATAATGTTTAACCATAAAGCATATATCATGCACTTAAGTTTTTTATCATAAGGTAAAATATGAATCATTTTTGGTTGTTGGTTGATTTAAAGGTTCAATTGATTTTAACTGGGTGGTGGTTGGTGGATTTAGGTTGCTTTGATACCCAATGGTTTCAGGTAAATGGTTGATGACAGATAATTTGATGGGTTTAATTTGTTTTGGCTGAGTGGTTGGTAATTTTATATTGATTCTCTATAATTTGATTCTTAGTTTTATCAATAGCCATCTACCAATATATAAATGAATTGATTAGTATCATCTGGTAAACTTTAAACCCACAAAAAAATCTGTATTAAACTAGGTATCAACAAGAATCAGCCTATACTTTTCTTTAAAAAGTCATTGTGTTTTTTTCGTTTATATAAGATGCAATATCTCATTGGCAGATAACTAAAAATCACCAAAATTTGCACAATATTTTATAAAATTTTGGAATAGAAATATACTTTTAAAATAAAATCACACTTAAATTTCAATAACAGTTCTATATATTATCCAAAATGTAAGTTTTTAATGGTAATTATACAGTAATTTGGCTGAGTATTTTTATATTCATTTAATTCAATAGTTTCATAGGCTTTGATATTTAGTTGGTAGTTTTTGGCTGTTTTTTAAATTCAATAATTGGTTTTTGGTGAGTGGTGGTTCATCTTTTGGTTGATTTGATGGACTCAATAGTTTCAGATAAGTGATTGATGGTTAGTTAATTTGGCAGGCTTAATTAATTTAAGCTAAGTGGTTGGAGATTGATTTATTTTGATAGGTTTAATAGTTTCTGAACTTATTGATGACTATCTATTAATATCTACTTAACAAAAAATTTTCACTGACATACTCACTGATTGACTGACTGACTGACATCTGAAACCTTTGAGTCTGATAGGGTCAACCTATTTGGGTAAGTGGGTGAGAATTGGTAAATCTTATTGAATCTGAAATTATCAATCCTGATGGGTTCAATCTATTTGGGAAAGTGGGTGAGAATTGGCAAATAAGATCAAACCTAAAACTATCAAGTATGATAGGTTCAATCTATTTGGGTGAGTGGGTGAGAATTGGCAAATATTATCAAATAATTAACCAAATTGCTCACCTGAAACTCAACAAAAATCAGTATTAGAGTTTAAGTAGATTAAGTAGTTAGGATAATCAGCTCACCAGCCACGTGGGCAACAGCAAAGCTGTTAGTCTGAGTGGCTTGAGAGTAGTGCTGGCACAGCCTATAGGCTACAATGTGAGCTTATCATCTGATAAACTAAATACCATAGAGAAGTACGGGTATCTGGATGTTAGGTTTATATATTTTAAAAACCTGCCTAATTTGGTTCACCTTTTTAATAAAATACTTTTTTTTAGTACTAGATTTAATAAAATACTTTTGGCAAGTTAATAAGTTGATTTAGTAGTTTGGAAGAGATGTCACATACTCATTTTATTTAAGGCAAGGGGACCATGGGACCCTTCTTATTGACAAAAAAATAAAGGCAGGATAAAAATAGAACAAGATATGCTAAAACCCAATTTTACCTCTAGCATGCTAAACTAGGTTCCCCTAGCCTAGCATAGCTGAGAGGGAAGGGGGGCAATTGGATGTTTGAGGACTCTTGCCAAAGCAGACAAAAATGAAGTAGGGGCATCACCTGGATATGGTTGGAGGTTGTGGAAAATAATATTGGTTCATCAATAATATCAGCTGTATCTAATGCATCAATATAATCAGCCAGGTCATTCTCTACACGCAGGAGCATGCTTGGCACACAGATAAAATCAGTCTTCTCTTTGGAGGGTTTATCACTGTTAAGACCGCACAATTGAGCAGCTTGCATAGCTGACTCAATAGCTGTGTGGCCCAACACCAGTAACTCTTTTTTGGCAGCATAGGGAAATTCATCAGGAAATTTAGGCTCAGGAAAGACATTTTGCAATAGTCCAATTATGTTTTAGGCATTCTTCTGCATCAGAGTGTTATTGGAAGCAGCTGCAGCTTCATTTGCCAGAATAAACAAAAGTTTATATCTTGGGCAGCCCTTTTTAGGGTCAAAGCGATAGCAAGGAGTTAATTTAGATGAATTTAGAAAGTTCTGCCAGTCAAATAGTGGGTCAGTCCCATGCGGACAATCATTCTCATCAACCTATTTGAAAAGTCAAATGGATTGGGGTCAAGCCTGATAGGCCCCACAACAGATGATGATTGGCTAGGAGGTGAGGTAAGATTTTTAATTTTCATAAATTTGGGGCTTGGCTTCCTTTGAGCTGAGACATTGGGTTTCAGATTGTAGGTTTTCAGCTTTCAATTAGCTGTATTTGCTTTAACCACACCCGCTGGCTTTGAGGGAGGGGAGGGAGAATTGTCTAAGCAAAAATTTCAGATGAGGCAGCTGAAAAGCTGGCAGCAGCCATGGAGGTGAAGGCTGAGCCCCCAACCTCCGAAAAGGGCCAGATACTTCCATTTTGAGTGATCTAGGCCAAATCAAGAAGGGCAAAATGCCCGCCTGCCTTCACCGCAGGCCCAAAAGTGATGTTTGGGGTATTTTTGTAAATAATATTGTAGCATAATCACCTGAGTGATTCCACGGTTAGATGGGTAATCATCACAAATGTATGCAGCTCAGCGAGGTGTTTGGCCCTATTCAGGACCACAAACTGGAGGACAGGGTCAGAGCCATAAATGGCCAGCCCATCCACCAGTTCCCTGTGCAAAATTGCAGGGGGAAGATGAGTTGGTAAACCTGCAAATTTCACCACCAGAGTAATGTCCACAGATAACTGAGTTTGGGTAGTTGGGAGTGGGTGTTTTTAAATTTTAATGGAATTGTTGCCGCTGTCACAGCATCAGCTTCATTGGTGAAGCCCAAGTCAAAGTACCTCTTGTATGGTCTAAAATCAATAAAACTGGTGGGCTTCATCACCACCAGCACCACCTCAATGATTTGGGTGTCATTGTATGGAAATAGTGCACCATATCTGACCTGCAGGCTGAATCTCATGCTGCTCCAAGAGAGCACCAGAGGGCTTTGTGGCACCACCTGGGAACGTGTGAGGTGAGTCAAGAGATCTTTCAATGGATTAGACTGCCCAATGGAAATGGTAGGACCAGACCCTACCTGAGAGTGTTTGTTTTCTGGGAAAAACAAACTTGGTGGTGCCAGCCCGCTTCCACAGATGAGAACAGTGGCCAGCTCCAAAGCAGGCAACTCAGATGTTGGCTGCTGGCAACTTGACATTTAAAATAAAATTAAAATTTTATTAAACTTTCTGACTGATTTGGCTGATTCAATTTTTGAAATCTAAAAACTGATCTGCACAAGAGAGAAAAGTTAAAAGTATTCAAGATGGGTCAACCTTGGGACAAATATACCACACCAAGAATTTTTTTCTAACCAGTACAGGTTTTGAACTTGTATTAAACAAAACCTGCACTAGGGTGAAAGCAATATTTACCCTGCCAGGCTAACCACCCTTGTCACATACTCATTTTATTCAAGGCAAGGGGACCAGAAAATTTATTCAAGGTGGGTTGACCTTGGGACAAATATATCACACCAAGATTTTTCTAGCCAGTACAGATTTTGAACTTGAAACCTGCACAAGGGTGAAAACAATTTTACCTGTCAGGCTAGCCACCCTTTGTCACATACTCAATGATTTTAAGTATAAAGAGATGTTTCAGGTAGCATTTGGTGTTAATTGAATGATTTGATAAGTTTATTTTTTTTGGCTGAGTGGTTGATGGCTTTTGATCAAATTGATAGGACACAGTATAGTTTTGAAGAGTAATTAGCTATTAGTTAATTTGAAAAATAGTTAAGTTTACCTGAGTGGTTGGTGGTTTTTGGTTGATTTGATTGAGCAATTAGATTTTGCTAAATGGTTTTGTTTATATATAGTATAAAATCTAGACTAATTAATTGAATATCTGAAATTTTAGACACCATAGCAAAGCACAGATAAATCAGCTAGTCTACTTAATTAAAACACATTTGCTGAATGACTGACATCTGAAACCTTCAAGTCTGATAGGCTCAATCTATTTGGGTGAGTGGGTGAGAATTGGCAAATCTTATTAAATCTGAAACTATCAGGTCTGATAGATTCAATCTATTTGGAAGAGTGGGTGAGAATTGGCAAATATTATTGAATAATTCACAAAATTGCTCACCCAAAACTAAATAAAAATCAGTGTTTAAAGGTTTAAGTAGATTAAGAAAAGTTAGAATAATCAGCTCACCAGCCACAAGGGCAACAGCAAAGCTGTTAGTCTGAGTGGCTTGAGAGTAGTGCTGGTACAGCCTATAGGCTGTCAGTGTGAGCTTATAAATAAACCTGAGCAATTCCAGATAAATTTGCTATTAGAAATGTATGCTTTCTCTTTTCTTTTCCATTTAACCAGACTGAGCCACAGCAACGAGTGGCCAGGTACAGCTAGTATTATATATAGGGGGGATACCCCAGTGGTAGAATATGGACTCACTGCCACTGCCTCCCCAAGTTCAATCCTGGTAGATGAACTTGGGTAGGGGATGATTATGACTGTGTTGGCATTGTGCACCAATGCCCCAAACTGAGATAGCAAAGGTGGTCCATGGAGTTCCTGGCCTATCATATGCCACGCATGGAGGTTACCCAGATTTTATTCTCCTTTCCCATAAATTTGAATCCCCTTCATTGGTGCAGTATCATCCCCAGGTCAGCCCACCTTGAATAAAATTTGGTAATTTAAAATTTAAAATGCATATATACTATATATACCATTTTTACTTCAATTTCAATTTCAATTTTACCATTTTGATTTCAAGACAAAATTTTACAAATTAATTTCAACATTTTATATTTCAATCTCAATATAATTTTTGGCAATTTTAAATTTTATTACTACTGCTGAAATAGAGGCAAGCATATTATTGCCCACTCATTTTATATATTTAAAAATATTTTTATATCACTTATGTCAAATTATAATCTACTAAAAGAAAACAATGATGCTGAGAAAATCACTGAGTTTTTAGCTAGAACTAGATACAGTACAATCACTAATACTAAATACATTAGTCTTATTCAATTAGTATGTGAATAAGAAAAGACTACAAAAAGCTGCTGATTTTTAGAAATAAATTATAATTCTTCAATAATTATAACTTCTAATTATGAATCAGGTGGAATTATAGAAAAAAATATAAAGGTAGAAGTGAAAGAAGAGTGCTTAATCATGCTCATACAGAAAGATTTGAAAATTTGGTTTTATTTAATTTATAAATAACCATGAAGGAGATCAAAGAAATATTGGAGGCAGAAGAAGAAACTTTTTCAATTTCAATTTCAAGTATTAATAAATATCTCCAGAAATTATAAATTATAATGAAGTTAAACCATCAAGAATTAGATAGACTAAATAATTCTGAAATAATTTTATTTAGAAAAGAGCATGCCCTTTGTTTTAATAATTACTTTTATAATGATTATTCCAAAGCTATTTTTATTGATAAATCCTCATTTAATTTACATCTCAATTGTAGCCAGGGAAGATCTAGAAGAGGAACATGTGTCATTGTAACTGTTTCAATAATGAGGGGTAGGTCAGTATCTTTGGTTGCTAGTATGGCTATTTATGGCTTGCAATATTGTAAAACTATTACTCATTTAACAGTCAATGGTGATATATTTGCTGATTATTTACATGCTCTTTGCTCTTATCTATACAATGAAAAAAATCTGCATAGAATGTGTCATATATTAGAAAATGCTAAAATTCATAGAAGGCAAGATCTAGAGAGAATAACTTCATTATTTAATTTTGAGTTTAAGTTTTTATCTCTATATCCACATATGCAAAATCCAATTGAATATGCCTTTTCAAAGATAAAAAATGGAGTTATATCAAAGTTAAGAAGCGGTGTAAGTGGATTACTATCAGATTTAATTATAGAGGAGAATGCTACTGTTTCAGCCACTGATAGTGCAGGATTTTTAGACTTATTTTAGAAATATTACAAATTGTGCAGCTGAATTGCCCTATGCTCATCAATAAAATATGTATTATAATAGTCTTTCTTATATTTAATAGACTTAATATTTTTATATATAATTTGATTACAAAAATTTTGTGTTGAAATTGAAACTTTGGGTTGAAATTGAAATACAAAATATTGAAAATGTTTGCAAATTGTTGAAATTGAAATGCAAAATGTTGAAATTGAAGCAAAAAAGATATAGTATCTTATAAACAGCTATACTATCAATTATTTTAAAAATTTAGCTGATTTTTAACTGACTTTGAAAAAGGAGGAGGTTATCAATTCAACCTGTCAGTATATTTTTTCTTTTTTTCTATATTTGTTCATGCATAACTCTGGAAATACTGGACCAATTCTGATGACCATCATCTCCAAAAATGAGGATGCTCCAACTTAGGTCCCATTTTACTTTTGTAAGTATTGGTCAAGTATCTGCCCATTAATCTTGTAATTAAAAAAATTGGCTCAGAAGCGATAGATTTCAAGTGTGAGTATGTTCATTGCTGGATAAACTTTTTTCCAGCATTGGTGAAGCAATAGCTTCAAAACACTTTTGATATGCCCTATGGCTGGGGGTATGATCAAAGTTCAGTCTGAGCTCATAGTGGGATGAGCTTAAATCATTATAGATGGCTATCATTTTTGCATGATTTGACCAATAAACTCATCTAAATTAATAAAAATGAATTAATTTAGATAGCAATCAATAAATTTACATATATTGACTAATAAAAGCAACCAAATCTAATAAAATGAATTACTGTAGATGGTGGTCAGTAAATTTGGCATATGTTGACCAATAAAATCATCTAAATTTAATAAAATGAGTATTGTAGATGGTGATCTGTAAATTTAGTATAATTTAACCAATAAAATCAGCTAAATTTATTAAAATGAGTTATTAGTATATTTGTTTATAAAATACTATATATAATGGGACCATCTAGTACTAAAAAAGATACTATATATAAAATATATACAATGAGTTTTATTTTTAGAGTAATAGTAAGGGTCAAAAAGGATATATAAATATAGTAATATTTAATAAAGTAGGAAAAAGAGCCACTTTTAAAAATACACTAATTTTTAGGGAAAAGAGCTGGGAATAAAGGTTTTTTGGGAAAAAAGAACCTTCTCAAAAAAAATTTGGGGGAAAAAGAACCTCCTTAAAAAAAGCTTTAAAAGTATGAAATAATTGAGAAATTAAGCCTACTCAATAAAACTCTTTTTTGAAGTTGGCACCATATTCTAACAGACTTATAATAGGCATTTATAATTTATATACTCAGTATTATCTATTCTAAGTTGCTTATAGTTTACACTTGGACCCAATCCAGATATAAGATATAATTTGTGCTTGTGAGCAAAAATTCTATAATTCAGTTTAAAATATGGCGCTGACTTCAAAAAGGGTTTTATTGAGTAGGCTTAATTTCTTAATTATTTCATACTTTTTAGAGCTTTTCTAAAGGAGATTCTTTTTTCCCAATAAAATTTTTATTGGTCAAATTATGCAAAACAATAGCTATCTCTAATGGTTTAAGCTCATCATGCTATGATCTCACCCTTGCCTGGATTTTGAACATACCCCCAGCCATAGGACATATCAAGTCAAAAGTTGATTTGAAGCTATCACTTTGCAAATGCCAGAATTAAAATTATCTGGTGATAAAATATTCCCACAATAGAAATCCATTGCTTCCAGTCATTTTAATATACTTACTAAATTAATGATCAGATACTGGACCAATACTTACAAAGTAAAAAATCTTCTCTCTCACAAATATCACTTTTTATAGCAAAAAGTGAATTGAACAAGAACTGAGGGAGCAACCAACTGCCATAATGCACCGCATTTAATAGTGCAGTGAACAAAGGCCAACCAACTGAGCATAGGGAAGTCTAGCCGCCCATCTGTGCACAGCACATTGAAATGGATGACTTGCCCACACCGATAGTGAGTTTTTACTAAGAATAATACCAAGGTCGCTGAGATGGACAAATCATCTGCTGACCTTCCCACTGGCCCAAGCCCTGACAAAACTAAAAATGGGGCTGGGCATGACACCATGTATGCGCCAAGTAACGCACTGGCAGCACAAATGACAATAAAATGAATGAACATGTCAATGGGTCACAGAGCCCTAACAAATAGCGTGAACAATGGGATTGACTCCCTAGGATCAATGCCCACCACCACCCTGACAACAAGTGCAACCTTCCGGGAGAGAGGCCCGATGCTGAGAACAGCAGAGTCAGGAATAATCCCCAATGAACCTCAATCAGCAGGGGGACTGGGGCCTTGCAGGGTGAGAAAATTCTTACCAATAATGCAAAAACCTGGATGAGGTATTGGTAGGATCCAAAACTGACTTGGATTCAAATAACGAAAATTTGATTCAGACCAATGGAATCAAACAAAAAAAAGCTTTCTTCTGACATGGAGAAACTTACCAAATCAGCTTGGGGTATTTGGGCAAAGAACAAGTTGGGCGCCAATCCTGAAACAACCCAGTTGGGGGGGTAAATGGTCCCCAACCAAAATCAATTCGGTAGCATGAGTAACTCATTGGGTGGAATGCCTGATATGCAATCAAGTACATCCCCAATGAAGGCATCCTGACAGAGGGCCATAGCTCAATAATGCATTGACAGCCAATCCTGAATAGCCAATCACTGAACCAAGCCAATCCACTGAGGACCAACCAAAGTGGGGGTGACTCTATATTGGGGACCAAATCCAAAGGATCAGACACCTGAGAGGGATCAGCAAAAAACTTAAAGTATTAGTGAAAGGGGCGGAAACCCTGACAGTGGTCAAGTTGACAGCCAGAGCCCCAGTTAAATTTACACTGATCCAGTTGGACATGTTAGAGCGTCGAGGTGTGTCTGCCTGTGAGGTCAAACAATGGGAGGCTCTCCAGTTTCTGTACTCTATGGTGACTCAGTGAGTCTCCAAAGGAATCAAGCCAGCCATTGCAGCAATATGGCGTGACCATAAATTTTCCGCTGGAGCAGCCAAACGCTGGCTTGACACCCAAATCTCAATTGATATGGCTGTACAATTTAAGGCATCTTGAGTTTGAACTGAAGATGCCCTGTTGTGGATGAAAATCCCCGTGGACTACAAGGTGATAGAGGTTGCCATCTGTGAAGATTTAAAACTGGTGGATGCAAAAGCCTGGATGGAGGCTGGCATCAACCTATTAAATGCAATGGAATACAACAAGGCAGGCATTATGGCACATTACGCCCAAGCTGTCAGGAGCTCGGGCCTAAATCCAACAAATTTAGCCAAATACACTAAACATTTCCCAAATGCATCTATGGCCCTCAAATGGGCCAGACACTCCATTCCGGTGGACATGGCACTGGAATGGTATAACACTACCTTCTCCCCAGAGGAAGCACCACCGTGGATTGCAGCCAGGTTCAAGGCAACTGAGGCCTTACACTGGTCATATACCGTATTCCACCTGCCACCACATCAGACCTGATGAAAGTGGGCTGGACAAAGGAAAAGGCAGTGGAATGGGGACCCCTTTGGGATTGGTCACTGGAAGAGGCCATTAACTGGTCTGCCAACAGATTCACACCAATGGAGATGAAATACTGGGTCCAAGCGGGGGCCAGTATGGACCTAGTGCATGAATGGGCAGAACTGGGGGTGACCAAGCCAATTCATGAAACCCTCAGAGACCGCCCATTCCCAATCACAAAGTAGAAATTCTGGCATGACGCTGCAACACTCGCTGAGGCTGCAGACTGGGATGCAGCGTGGTTCACCCCCAATTAGCCCAACCGTGGATGGAGCATGAGATCTCACCATAGGCTGCAACAGCGATGAAAGGGGTCACAACCCCAGACTTGGGCCAAGAATGGCTCAAAGTGGGGATCTGCATCAAAACTATCTGGGACTGGAAGCAATCCTTCCCGGAACCAATGATAACTGCCCCATACACCGCCAAAAGCTTTGCTCTCAGAAGCATTTCAATGGTGCAAAGTGGGGGTTCCGGCGGACATGGCATGAGTATTCACAGATGGGGGCTGGAACAGCATTACTGTAAGGGACTGGTGTCAGCGTAGCTCAATTATGCTGGAGGTCCTCCAATAATACCTCCACCCAACGTGCAGTCCAGAATCTGCTCTCAAATGGTACTGACTGAAGTTCTTGCCAGCGGATGCCCTAGAGTGGCAGAGCCTGGAAATCAGAGTGCAAATGGCTAAAAGTATTAACCGCCATGATATAAACAGTCACCAACTTGAAGCATTCCTCAGCTGGGGCTTCAGTCTCAACAAATCAGTAAGTTGGATTCTGAAAGGAAAGACCCCCACTGATGTACCCAAACCAAGCGCAAAATCAAAATTGTACAGTACAGCGGTGGCACATACTGAGGACAACACCTGGAATGAAGCAGGGAGCCACATCAATTACATCTGTCAATTAATCAACAGGGGCTTTACAGATCACCAAGCACAAAATCATACCTTAAAGATGCTATCTGAGTCCACCTACAACTAGTGGAGGAGGAAGAATGGTCCGATTTAATTCTGTCAATTTACCAGGAACTAGACAAAGTCCTAGCTGGAGGGGACTTTGATCATCGCTGGGTCCCCAAACGGGGTTATATAGATATAGCAATCCCAGGTGAGTTGTACCACAAGAAACTCCTCAAAATTGGCATCAAGTATAAGGGGATTTATGTGTGAATGGAACTGACCAGATATGCCAACCAAATGGCAAGGTGGGTTACCTTCCAGAACCTCCCCACTGACCACAAATGGGAATGGGTGCATGAGGCAATCCAGACTGGGTTGTCTTACTATGGGGAAGTACATGAATTCTGCCAAGCCGGTGGAGATTACATTGTAAAGTGCCTCCGCCCTCAGACAGTGGAAGCGCTGTATGAACCAGCCCCCTGGTTGAAACTGAATAAAATTGCTCTCCCAGATTCATCCACCTGCCTGGACTGAATAGGGTAGTGTATGTCAAACAGGAGGATGTCAAACAAGTGTGCCAGTTCTGCTATCAGACCGGCCACACTATAGTTCAATGCCACCATCATAAAGGTAAAACTACTGGGAGTACAAATATGGCCCCATTGGGGAATTACCAAGGTGGGCACCAAGACCTTCCTCCATCCAAAAGCCAGAGAATGGATCCCATGAAACTTAATGGAGGTAGCAGATATGAAATGACAATGACAAGAATCAGACCTGGCATACAGAGAGGCGTGGGAACAGGAAACAGCAAAACAACCCAAAGCAGATGATGAACCATTTATAAATCTGAACCCTGAATCTTATGCAATGGACGAGGGAACCAGCCCAGGACCAGCAGAGAAACGTCCAACCCAAGCGGAATGGATGGTCCAGGAGGAGGAGAGATGGCAGAAGGCGAACCCAAAAAAGTCTTCCAAGCATGGGCAGCCACAGGATTCCAATAAGTCAAAATTGAAGCTTGACAAAATGAAAGGGAATAAAAAACAAATAAGAAGTCATTGGTATATAAGTCCAAGGCAACCGGAGAAAAATTTATAGAAAAATCAAGATTGACAAAATCAGCTGGGCAATTGTCAACTAAAAAATTGAGTTCCGCTGACAAATCAAATGAAGGGGTGCAAATCTGGCCGATGGATGAAGGCGAATCTGCCAGTCCGCCTGAAGAAAACAGGGGGCACCTGGACCCAATCATAAACATCCCCATTAACCATTGACAGGGAGATGGGGATGGTGTCTGAATTCCCAGTGCACAAGATGCCCGGGAATATAATCCCAGTCCCAACCAGCCAACTCCAAAAACTGAATATCACACCCCACCAACCATCAATACCACTACCAACGCCCAACCTGACCTCTGTATGTGACTCGATCCACAACCTGGACAACGCTAAACCTCATACCCATGGGTCAGGCAGCCAAAAATGAGGATAGCAACTACAAATGCTCAGGGGATGGCGAGCATACAGACAAGGAGGAGGAAGATGCACCATTTAAAAACTAATAATAATATTGGCCTAATTTTATTTCAGAAACACAATCTGGTAACCAAAAAGAAGTGGTGCCAAGCTCAAACTGTGATGCAAAAAACCATCCGTGGTCCCGCCAGATAGGCTACCAAGCCCTATGGATGGACCATGTGGCAATAGTTGCAATGGACAAGAAGATAGACCTGGAATCCATAGAAGAAACTCACGCTGGGAGAATCTTGATAGTGACGGCTATAAACAGAGAAACTGGCAGAAGCATACAGGCGGTAGCAGTCTATGCCCCACTGAAGCTCCATGAAAACCATATTTTTTGGGATTTCTTAGCGGAAGTGCCATCTGAAGTGATGACCATAATAGCAGGCGACCTGAACTGCTGGACAAATGTGAGTCAGGATACATACCTGACGAGAGAATGCCCCAACAGTAAAGCTGACAAGATGCTCAATTATCTAGTTAAATTAGGGATGTGCCTAATGATTGACAAAGAGGATGACAACCCAGCCAATCTAACGCGATGGACATACGATGCCGCTGGATCCCCACTGTCAGGTTCATGGTTAGACTACATCCTAGTATCATTGGACCTCAGGCCAATGACATCCAACAGCAAGGTTAGCATAAATGCCAAAAGCAACCACATGGTCATCTGGGTGGAGATTGACCTTAATGAACCTCTGAGGAACTACAAGTGGCAATTGGCACCAGCCACATTGAGGAACGTGGATTGGCGCTGAATGATAGATATGGGACTGGATCAGCTAATAGCACATCTGGACAACCGCCCAGAGCTAGACCCGATAGAAAGATGGACCCAGATCAAAATGAAGATGAAACATGATATTATGATATTTGAAAAAGTGACCTCCTACAAGAAAATAGCTGCCGTGAAGCAACTGAAGTCTAAACTAGAAAGCCTGAGTCACCCGCTGGGACAACAAGGACTGGTGGTGTGAGTACCAAAAAACGCACAAAAATATTGGGCTATAATGATGAAACAAGACTCAGAGAGACAAACCAACACAACTTACCAATATTAGAGCTTAGTGGGGACAATGACTAAAGAGGGCCTTAAACACCTCAAGGAAGTCTGAACTAAGGCTAGGATATGGGAAGTGGAGACAGCGGATGGGGCAGTATCAACAGACCCTGAAACGATCAAGTGTGAAGTTATGCTTAATTATAGCAATCTCTTCTGACAGCGAGAAATGAGCAAATTGGCAATAAAAACCCTTATTGACCTGGCCAAGCTGGCACTGGGAGGCTGTACGCTGGAAGACATCACCAAGCTATCTGCCAAAATATCTATTGATGAAGTTAAGAAAGCGCTAAAGGAGTCACCAAGGATGAAAGCATCAGGCCCCAACAATATGTGTGCAGAAATATACAGCATATTCTGAGACTGCATAGCACCAGAGCTCAAAGCCCTCTTTAACCACTGTTTGACCCATGGCAAACAAGTTTCTTGGAGGACAAGAGACCTGAATTGTACTGTACAAAAAAGGCCTCAGATGCCAACTTCAGAACTGGCGCCCGATTGTGCTATTAAACGCCAATTATAAACTGCTCACGCGCATACTATCTAATCAGCTGATGGCAACAGCACTGCGCATGCTACATAGGGCCCAACATGGTTTCATTAAAGGCCATAGTATATGGGACATAGGTTCAGTCCAGAGCATACTCCAGGATATGAGGGGCATCAAACAAGGATACCTTATGTTCCTTGACATGGAAAGGCTATGGCAAGCATAGTCATTCTTACATGAGGCACTGAAGGCGGTCCGCATCCCTGACAAGTTTCAGACATGGATAATGACGCTATACTCAGGTCTGGTAATGAAGGTTATGATTGTGGATGGCGCAACAAAGGAAATCTTTGTCAGGCAAGGAATCCACCAAGGAGACCCCATGTCACCAATACTCTTCAACTTTGTAGCTAACATTCTACTGGCAGCAGCAGACACAAAG